>PVIH01011970.1:9790-66142 GCA_004025045.1 Sigmodon hispidus
CAGCATTATTTGTAATAGCAAGAACCTGGAAACAACCTAGATGTCCCTCAACTGAAGAATGGATTAACAAACTGTGGTACATCTACACAATGGAATACTACTCAGCAGTAAGAAAAAATGATATCCTAAAATTTGCAGGCAAATGGATGGATTTGGAGAATATCCTCCTGAGCGAGGTATCACAAACTCAGAGAGATAAACAGGGGATGTACTCACTAGTGGTCTCTAAACAAACAAACAAGAAAAAAAGCCAAACATGCCCAAGCTGCAAACCACAACCACGGAACAGCTTGGGATCAGAAACACCTTGGACTGACCCTTCAGACCCCACTCCAACTATAGGAACACCAGACTCACTCTTGAGGGAGGGGGGACAAAACTGGATTTGGCCAGGAGTGGAGACTGATCCAAGCATTATTGGGTCAGTGGGACCATAGGACTATCTGCTCCCTGCCCAGGGAGGGGATGGGGAGTTACAGAGAAGAAAAATGACCAGATGTGGTGGGAGGGAGAAGGGACCTTGAATAAGGATATACAGGGATGGCAAAAAAAAATTCAGAGGGAAAGCTGAACACAAAGTAAATATATGTGTAGCAATCTTATTTGCATTACCACCCTTGATAAGCCATGCTTATGACTCTTATCCTCTTTATAATTATTGTTAACTTTTCCACATTTTAAATTCATTTTACTTTTTTTTTATAAATACAAAATAAAGAAGGAAAAAAAGATAGTATATTTAACAAATGGTGTTGGCATAGAAGATGGATGGAAGTGTGTAGAAAAATGCAAATAGATCCGAGCCTGTCACCCTGCACAAAACTCAAATCCAAAAGGTCTCTTGAGATTTACTTGTAATGACTCTTTTTTTAAGGTTTTTCTTTCTCATTGTTATATGTGGTATGTTTTCTTATCAATATTTGTAAACATGAGAAAATATGTTTTCTGACCTTTGGACTTAAGAAGCTCAGGAGAAATTTTATACCAGCATCCTGGTCTTGACCCCAAATCTCCTCCAAATAGACTTATGTACACTTTAGAGCAGTGATCTTACTAGGAGCTAGGACAGGACTGATGATCATGATGTCCATCCTAAGAGCAGCAAAGGGCTGTACTGAGCACAAGGAAAGCTAGCACAGTCTCATGTCATAATGTTTGCTTGAGCTTTCAAGACTAATGAATCATGAGCAATTTAGACTCCACTAGAGAAGAAAATGGGTTCCATAGTGCCCAGGAGTCACTTGTACACAATGAGAATACTAGCCCCACCCTTCAAACATATGGCAACTCATAAGACCTGGTTTAGGTCCACCTTCTGCATGACTGAGGGCTGATCCCCTTACCTCCCTCTATCCTGTTGGTTTGGAGCCCAGGAAAATAGCCTCACAGGAACATCACTGTTTCTTCAGGTGACCTTTCAAAATCCCCAGGAAGCAACTTGTGAAGTTTCAGCTTACTCTAGAGCTTTAATTATTGCACTTGAGTTATCTCCTTCTCAACAGGCACAAGTGGCTTCTTAACAACAGGTTGACATTTTCTAGGTCACAGAGCCTCAATATCAGCCCTGGAAATGAGAGCTTTACATTTGAACCTTGCCAATACTCTTCTATCCTACCATATGACCACATCAGAAGGACAGGAAGATCTAAAAACAATAATATCAATGCACTTGAAACAAAAATAAATAATAAAAGAAACTCAAAATTAATTAAGAAAGAAAATGCTGATCCTCTAATCCCTCCACCCTCTCTTCAACTAAGCACCAGAAGCTCAGCCAAGTGCTTGGCTATGGGTCTGCCTCTATTTCTATCAGTCACTGGACGTAGGTTCTATGATGACAGTGAGGGCAATCAGTCTGACAACAGAAAAAAAACAGTCAGCCTCCCTCTCCACCATTCCCAGCAGTCTAAGCTGGGGTCATCCTAGTGGGTTCCTGGGGATTTCCATATTACCAGGATTTTCCTTAACCCCATAATGGCTCTTTCTGTCAAGATATCTCTTTTATTATCTTCCTCTCAGTCCCTTCCCTAACTTGGCCATCTTCAACTTTGGTGTTCCCACCTCCATCCCCTCCTCTCTACCCTTCCCTCCCAGTTTACCCAGGAGGTCTTAATCATCTCCTCTTTCTGGGTTGACCCACGAGTGTCCCACTTAGGGTCCTCCTTTTTACCTAAATTCCTGAGGTTGTAGATTGTAGCCTGCTTAACCTCTGCTTTGCATCAAATACCCACTTACTAGTTCATACATACCATGTTTGTCTTTCTGGGTCTGACTTACCTCACTCAGGATGCTTTTTTTTCTAGATCCATCCATCTTTTTGCAAATTTGATGATATCATTGTGCTTTTCCCATCTTAGTAATGCTGCGTTGTATAAATGTCCCACATTTACTTGTTCATGATGGGAAATACCACAGGGACAGCTGAACCTAGCTAGCGGGAGCTTACTTACTAAGGATTGACAGAGCACCAGCCTTCATGGAACTGAACTAGGCCCTCTGAATGTTTGTGACAGTTGTGTGTGACTTAATTTGTTTGTGGGGCTCCTGGCAGTGGAACCATGGCTTACCCTGGGTACATGAACTAGCTTTCTAGAGTTCACTCCCTATAGAGGAATGCCTTGCTCAGTCTTGATGCAGGGGGAGGGGCTTGGCCTATTCCAATTTGGTATGCCCACATGTATTGACCACTCAAAGGAGGCCTTACACCCTTTGAAGAGTGGATGGGGGATGAGGGGAAAGTAGGAGAAGGGTAAGTGGGGGAAACTGTGGTTGGGATGTCAAATGTCCTGAGAAATCATTCAAGTTAAAGAAAAGAGGGTCTCTGCTTTGTAGACACCTGTGTTTCATGTGCAGAATTTTATATCAGAGCAAAGTATCTTTTTAAATAAATTATTTTTGAAAAGGTTTTTTTTCCATGTATCCTGCTGATCGCCCTCCCTTCCCTCCTCCCAGTCTGCCTTCAACCTCCCTTTACCCCATTCTTTCCCCAAAAAGGGCAAGAAGTCCCAAGGTGGTTCATCTCAGCATGGTGCATCCACTTCAAGCATATCTGATTCCCTCATCTCGGTATCAAGACTAAGTTAGACGATCCTCTTCAGGGAATTTTTTCCAAGGTGCCAGCCCACACCCAAGAACACAGTCTTATCCCATCCCTTGAGCCTTCACATACTGCCTATGACAATCGACATTTGCCTTTTCTTGAAGGACCTAGCTCCTTTTCCCCATGGTTCCCCAGTGGTTGTTCTTGATTCAGTGAGGTCCCCAAAGCTCCAGCCAATCATCTCTTTGGAACTCATCCTCATAACCCCTATCCCCTTGCTTAAACAGATTCTCCTCTGCCTCTCTCTAGCTAGACTGGGAGCTCGGCCTGGTGTTCAGCCATGGATCTCTGCCTCCTTCTCCATTCACTGTTTGGTGTAGGTTCTGTGATGACACTTAGGGTGGTTATTCATTTGATTATAGGGAAGTGCAAGGCACCTTTTGAGGGTTCTTGTTTCTGCTGAAAACCAGACAGGTCTACTGGGAAGCACTTGGAAAACAGGAACAGCCCAGTTAAGGATTGGGCAAAGAGAAAATATCACATATCACTGTCACTGGCCTTTGTATTGGATGACTCTGGCCAAGGAAAATGAGATAAAAGTACACATATAAGGACACATGCCTACACTTACTGTGTTTGGCTATATTAATTTTATTTTTGGCTTCTGCTCCTGCTTAAAGATGAGAAAGAAATATCACAAATGATTATGACATTAAGTAAGACATTCATAGGTCATTAAGAATTGGTTTTACCTCTCTGGCTCATATCCACATCCCTCTCCCCTTTTCTGTACTGGATTCATTTTTGTATTTCCTCACATTGTGTCATTTAGGTGTCACTATCAACATACATCCTGTCTTACTGTTTGTTTCAAAATCTCTATCTTTCCTACCATATTGGGTGTTAGTAGGTAACATTTTTCTTTAAGCATATTCTATTCATTCCCTCTATATAGAAAACATTCTCAAATTCGTATCACTGTATCACTACCCACTTATTCAAGACAAAAAGTACCTTTTCCAAAATTCTGACTCATGGTCTCTATAGAATAGAGCCTTTATTGCTTGGTGCTATTACCTGTTTGATAAAGTATTATTCTTCCACACATAACACTCTCTTTCTCTCTCTCTCTCTCTCTCTGAGATTTTACATTTATTGGTAGGACTGTATAGACTCTCAAATTAAAAGGTTAACTACACAATACCTAGATCAAAGCATTTTTCAAGCAGAATATACATTCAACACAATTTTCAGTTCATAGGAGATGCCCCTTAAATATGTTTTCCATACCAGACAGGTGTGTGTACTGATGCATCGATGAAAACTGGCACTTGAGTTGTTTTATTACAAAGTATTTCTTCTTGTGATAGCCTGCTTATTTTTATAACTTCCACACACATGTGTCATTTTACTTTGGTGATTTGGTTCCATCAATAACTTTCTGTCCCTTCCTCACTACAAATAGTTCCTTCTCTACATTCATGTTATACAAATATACATACATACATACATACATACATACATACATACATATGGTATGTATTATAAAAAAACATGGTATTTGTCCATCTGAGTTCAACCATTTTGTTTAACTTAATAATATCCTGGCCCATTTTTTCTATGTAAGTGGCATAATGTCATTCTCATTTGAATAAAGCTTTGTTTTATATATACACATATATATAATGTGGTATATATCACATTTCATTTGCCTAGCTATCTTCTGATGGACATCTAAGCTGATCCTATAGCTTGGCTATTAGAATAATGCTATAATAAGCATGGATGTGCTTGCTATCTATGGCATGCCATTATATACACAAGTGATTTACCTAGATTTCACAGTAATGGGTTTGTTTTAATTTTGATTATTTTATATGTTGTTGTTGTTGTTGTTTTTAACTTGAGAGACCATTATACTAATATCCATAGTTTCAGCACTGGAAAATGTCTGCAAATTTGTGGTTATCTAAGATATGCAGAAAGGTTATTTACATGCTGTATCTGCTGTCCTGATAAATCTTCAGCATTTTTACTTATACTCACTTAATCATGGGAAAAAGAAAACTCAGAGAGCCATGATAGCTGTTCCAGGATAAGTCATGAGCAGATGCTGTCCCTAGGATCTGAAGTCACATCTGCATGAACCACACAGTGGCTCAACATACACCTACCATCCGTTTGTCCCATTAAACAACAGGGAGCCCTAAGAGTTGACACTGTCATTTGTTTCATGAGAAGTGACACCCTAAACCTTTATTCTTTTTTTCTTCTTTATTTATTTTGTATTTATCAAAAAAACAGTAAAATGAATTTAAAATGCTGAAAAGTTAACAATAACTATAAAGAAGATAAAAATCATAAACATGACTTATCAAGGGTGATAATGCAAATAAGATTGCTACACATATATTTACTTTGTGTTCAGCTTTCCCTCTGAATTTTTTTGCCATCCCTGTATATCCTTATTCAAGGTCCCTTCCCCCTCCCACCACATCAGGTCATTTTACTTCTCCGCAACCCCCTATCCTCTCCCTGGGCAGGGAGCAGACAGTCCTATGGTCCCACTGACCCAATAATGCTTGGATCAGTCTCCACTCCTGGCCAAATCCAGTTTTGTCCCCCCTCCCTCAAGAGTGAGTCAGGTGTTCCTATAGTTGGAGTGGGGTCTGAAGGGTCAGTCCAGGGTGTTTCTGATCCCAAGATGTTCAGTGATTGTGGTTTGCAGCTTGGGCATGCTTGGCTTTTTTTCTTGTTTGTTTGTTTAGAGACCACTAAACCTTTATTCTTATTTAATATTTTCAAAAATCATTTTATATATCAACCACATATCTTTCTACCATCCCTCCTCCTGCTTTCCTCCAAACCTCCTCTCATCCACTCTCATAAGTTTCACAAACTATAAGGCCTCCCATTGGGAGTCAGCCAAGCCTGGTATATTCAGCTGAAGCAGGACCAAGCCCTTTCCTCCTACATCAAGACTGAGCAAAGCATCTCACCATAGGTAATGGGCTCCAAAAAGTCAGCTCATGCACCAGGGATAGATCCTGGTCCTATTGCTAGGGTGCCTTAAACAAACCTAGCTACACAGGTCTCTAGTATGCAGAAGGCGTTGTCCACTCCCATATAGGCTCCACAGTTGTTATTTAAGCTACATGAGTACTCATGAGTTTGAGTCAGGTCTTTCTGTAGATTTCCCCACCGTGATATTGACCCCTCTTGCTCATAACCTTTCTCTTCTCTTCAACTGGACTCCCAGAGCTGGGCCTGGTGCTTGGCTGTGGAGCTCTATGTTCGTGTTCATCAGTTACTAGATCAAGGCTCTAAGATGATGGTTAGGGTATTCACCAATCTGATTACTGGACACCATAAATCTTTAACACAAAAGGAAAAATATGTTTAGCTATTTGGAATAAACAATAAATTTTAATTGAATGAAATGACTCTTCATAACACTCTTCAGAAAGGATCAGCAGGCAGTAAGCTTTCTCTGGAACTCAAAGAAAAAGAGAGTCAACAGGAAAACCTGCTTGTAAAGGGTCTGTGGTCCTGGAATGACCCTAGCCACTGGAACTATCAGAAACAGGTGTGAACATGATGAAGCTGCTAAAATTGGAAAATAAAAGCTAAAAATCAAGGACATGAATGAAGAAAGATGATGAAGGAAAAAAGAGCAAGAATGAATGGAGAGAGAAGATGATAAAAAGAAAACAAAGAAGATGAGGAGGAAAATGAAGGAGAAGGGGTATGAATGAGAAAGACAATATTGTTTAAAAGCAAAGTAGAGTGCTGGAATCTACATTGTTTTTTGAAGCATTTTGTAAATACTTATCTATTGTCATAAATCTATTTTAATTATCAAAACCTGGTTCTCAATAATTTGTTTCCCTGTTTTGTACAAATAATCATAGGTTTTCTTGGCTCTGTTTCACATTCTGTCATATTGTCTGGTACAATGCCACATTGATCTTATAATTTGTGTTTTTATCTCTTTGGTGACACTAAGATGACTGCTTAAGAAATAAATTAGCAGCACTGAGGTCTGATCAAGTTCCCTGATGTCCATCTTGTACCAAAGACGAACCCACAAGGGCTGCCTCAATATGAAGCTGATAATGGTCTTCGCCATTCCAGTTTGCTGCTACGTGAGTGGTGAGTTCTGTGGAAGGGTTTTGAACCACACATTGTTTCTGTTCTACAGGAAGAAGTCCTAGTGCCTGAGCCCCAGAACATGTCAACAGTGGTACAATGTGTCGGATGCAATAGCCCTAAATCTCAACACTTGACCAGATAATCAAAGAAGTACCAATGATGTGGGTTTGGCTTCAGTGCTGGAGAAGGTCCCATGGTGATAAGAGTTCTCCTGAAATTCATGGCAGGTTTTGGATTTGGATATGAGGTATTTTATCTAAAATGTGGAAGTTAAAAATGACATTGGGCCTAAATAGATTTTTTTATAAATTGTACTCATGAATGTCTTGAACTGTGGAAGAAGTTACTTCTCAAAGTGCAGCATGTGACATAGAAGTAAACAGCTTGTGAGCCAAAAAAAAAAAAAAAGAAGTGTACATAGTTTTTCTGATGCTTGCCTACATATTGAGCCACTTACTTCTTGGTCCTGCTGGTAGGGAGTATGGTTCACTATTCCTAAGTTCACTTGAAGTAATACCAGAAGTAAAGCTTTGAATGTAGTCAATCAGACATGTCACATGTGTAATAGGCTTTGCATAATGTTAGTTATTCTAAGAGGTTGGTGCAAAATGACTGGAAGAAAATCAAGTTTGGCCTTATACTTAGGAGAAAACTAGTTAATTTGACCCTAATTTCTGACTCTTTCTCTCCCACTGATTGACCAAATAACATCATTTCAAGTACAAGTGTTTATATTTGGGTGCAATATTTTTAAAATACTTCATGGGGTTCACAAATTAACCCTGAGATACATCACGCCTAGAAGAAAGCAAGACAACTGTTCACTATGTCCCTTCTGAATACAGCTTCTCATTTCTTGTGTCTTTCTGACAAACATTTGACTTCCCTCACTGGCTCGTTAGGGGAAGTTTTCAGGATCTAAAGGAAACTTGTAGTCTAATCCATTTCTGCATGAGGTAACTTCAAGTTCTATATCTTCTGTTTGAGTTGCTTTGTGATGCAGATGCTGGAGTTACCAAAGCAAAGTGGATAACATTGTAGATGTGTGCTATTTATAGGATGTTTGAACATATTCCATCATGTACTCAAAATAGGAACGTGGCAGACTAAGACCCAGAACTTACCATGTCCAGTTAAATAACCTATCATCTCTTCTGTGTTCTTGTCAGTGAAGGTTGTGTGAGGTTTGGCTACTTTTTGCTTGTGCTGAGATGTCAGGGACAGAGTTTTAATTTTCTAAGTGAAATCTCACAACATTTTCTGTCCAAAATTTTGCAGGGTCCCATAACGTTTGCTAATCTGTTTCTACTTGTACTCAAGAAAATGATTGTCATGATAGGTACCTTTAATGAGTTCGGACCTCCAGCGATGACTCCCATGTCTTCCCAGGTTCTGGCTGCAATGCAATGGATGATGTTATTGAAACAAACATTTACTCTTTTGTATTTGTGGACAATTTTCTTCAAACAATTGATAGATACATACTTCTTCTTTATAATAAGGCCATTATAAGCCAGTTCAGACATTGTATTCTCAACCAATCTGAGGAGATTCTGGCCTGTCTGAGTGTAATAATGGTAATTATCACTTTTGCATTATATAATTATGTATCTGCATTACAGAAACATCTAAATAAATATATGTATACATATATATATTTTCACTAATGAGAAAAAAATTGAATTTTGTGACTAATAAGGTCAAAGCAAAAACTGTTTATGTACTATTATGGAATGGTATAATGTGATTTATTGCTGACATTTTGTTCAAAAAGCTATTGAAAGATGACAGGATTGATATTACATCTTATTTTGAGGTTTCTAAAGTATTTAAAGAAAAACACAAAGACAAAAAAAAATTACCCAGAGATCACTCTCTTATCCATTACTTTAAAGTCACACAAACACAGGTACATGTCTACATCTGTGTAAGAGAGAGCACACATACATACATTCTTTCTTACTCTTTCTCGTTCTCTCTGTCACACACATACATGCACAGACACACATAAGCACATCATGACACAGAGAAACATCTTAATTTTTTTATTTATTGAATAAAGTCTTCTTTATACATGCATTCCCTTGCTCTGCCTCCCTTCACCCTTCCAACTCTTCCTGGTCAGCCTTCATCCTTGCTCCTCCCTATCACCCCATCCCCTACCCTAAATGGGCAAGAAGTCCCAAGGTGGATCAGCTCAGCATCCACGCCAGGCAAGTCTGATTTCCACATTCTATTATCAAGACTGGATTAGGTGTTCCATTGGAGGGAATGGGCTCTGAAGTGCCAGCCCACTCACAGAAACAGTCTGGTCCCTCAACTTAAGGCTCCACATACTGCCCATGTCAGTGGACAGTTGCCTCTCCTTGGAGGGCCTAGTTCCTTTTCCTGATGGCTGTTTTAGTTAGAAAAATTACACTCTATTTCTGGCCCAGACTAGCCCCATGGTCTGGACCTATCTACAGCAGCTTAGTTGTGTCTAGCCCTCACATCCAGATCAGCAGTCCCAAATTTCCAAACAAATACATAAAAGCTTATATTAATTTCAGGCTGATTGGCCTATAGCTCAGGCATATTGCTAGCTAGCTCTCTCACCTTAACTCAACCCATTTCCATTAATCTGTTTAGCCATGTGGCTTGGTACTTTTTTTCAGAGCAGCATTCTAATCTTCTTCAGCCTTACAGGCTATTTTACTAAAGACTTGTCCATAATTCTAAATTTTGGGTGGTCCCTATCATATTGCCAGTACCCCCATTCATCAGGAAGGAACCTAGAGAAATATCCTTAAATTCCCAAAAATTGGATTATGTTGTTGTTGTTTACAAGTTGTTATAGATAATGGAGTACAAAGAAAATTAGATTTATTATTCTTGTTTTTAAAAGGAAAAGGGGGAAATGCTGTGGGATTAAAACACTGATTGGCCAGAAGTCATGCAAGAAGTGTGGGTGGAGTTGTCAGACTAAGAAAACTCTGGGAAGAGAAAGGACTGAACAAAGACACCAGCTGATGCAGAAGGAAGATTAGAATGCTACTCTGAGAAAAGGTACCAAGTCACATGGCTAAATAAGATAAGAATAATGAGTTGAGTTAAGATGCAAAAGCTAGCTAGCAAATGTCTGAGCCATAGGTTAATAAGCATAAAATTAATATGTGTCTGTGTGATTATTTGGACTAAGTAGCTGTGGTTTATTGGAGACAATTGGTCTGGATTTTGGGGCTAGTTTGGCCCAGATACTTTTTACTACTCAAGCTTCTCAGGAAGACCTGCTTTGGGTCATGAACCATGGACCCTGTCATTTGGTACCAGTAGACAACAAGTGGAGAACATAGTTTAAGAACATTATGACTAATGGTCTCTTGGAAAACAAAAACAAGTAAACAGATAATCATCTTTTCAAGTATAAACATATAGTGTCAAGAATTTATTTCAAGTGTTCTTGTTTCCTTTTAAGCATCTTGTATATGCCAAATATTTAGCAAAAAATACACTAATATATGAGGTCTAAAATTACTGGTGAGGGCTCTCTATTAGGGTGTAATACATTCCTATTTTTTAGAACACTGAGGAATTTTAAAATGCCACTCTCTTTCTCTTAAGCAAGAATTCAATTGGGTATGTGTTGAGAAAATAATAGGAGAGGAGTTCAAATCTCCATTTGATGTCTTCAGCCACAGACACCTCTAGCTTCAGAATGGCTGTAGAGTGAGTTCCTATGAAAACACTTCAGGAAGTGTGGAAATCAGAGGGAAAAGTAATCAAGGCAGAGCCCTTGGAGAAAGATCCAGAAATATTTGGGTTTTTGTTAATGCTGTTTATTTTATGACTCCTTCTCTCTTAAACATATACCCAATCAGATTTTTCTGAAATACTTTTTAGTAATAAAAATATTGAAAAATAATAATGGAAAATTAGAATAAAATCTAAATATTGAGCTCAAAGTTCAAGTTTTAAGTCATTTCCTCATTTGTTTTCTCAGGATGCAATATATAACAGTGAAAACTGTACACAGTCATCATAAGCTTCCAGGACTAAAGAGAATGGTTACAGACCAACAGCTGATACCACGAATCATATCATTTTTCTTGGTTTTATCCTTTTGCCTGTAAACTACAAGACAATTGTTAGACTCTCAAATGCATTTCTTTCTACTTCATTAAATTAATTGCAAATATCACTATTCTTTTTGTAATCTTTTAAAATGGGGACTTAAGAGGCCTGCTACCCTCCATTCCAGGACACACCCAAAGCTGCCTCCTATATTCTTTTATAGTAATAAGAAGGAAGAAAAGTGTTTCTCCTTTGCCATACTTGAGTTCCCTCTCTGGAGAAGCACTCTGGCTACTTTCTCATCTCTACCTTAATTCAGCATCCTTGAGATTGTCCTGCTGGCAGGGTCTCAAACTAGGATGTCTTCTCAGCCTTACTACCACCAGGGCTTTGTGTCTACAATAATTATGACTTGAAGCTGGTTACACATATTCTACTCCGTCAATAGTTGAGCATGTGAGTTAGTTCAGAAAGAAATTATATGATCATCTCAAATGAGGAAAGGGACTTTGACAAACTTTAGAGGGTTTATTTTGGTTTGGTTTTTGTTTGGGGGATTTTGTTTGCTTTATTTTTAAGATTATTTCCTTAATTGTGAAACATCAAGGAAATAATCTTGATGAAGATAGAAATAAAAGGAAATGCCACAGTAAATATTTATGTCAAACTTAGTTATTTTAAAAAAGAGAATTCCGTCACAAGAAAAGTACATTTTTCCCTTAATAATCAAGAAAAAATGTACCTCAATCCAGCAATTGATAGAAGCAGAAGCAGAGATCATCAGCTAAGCACTGGGCTGATCTTCCAGTATACTCAAAGAGAGGAAGGAGAGATTATATGAGCAAATGGCTCAAGATAATGATGGGGAGACCCATAGAGAGAGCTGACCAGAGCTAGTGCAGCCTATTGACTCAGAATTGAGAACTGAGGACCCTGCATGAAACAGAACTAGGGTCTCTATGTGGGTGACAGTTGTGTGACTTGGGCAGTTTCTGAGGCATCTGACAGTGACTCAGGATTTATCACTAGTGCATGAACTGGCTTTTTGGAGCCCATTCCCTATAGAGAAATATCTTGTTCAGTTTTGATACATGCTAGGGGCATGATCTTCCCTCAATTTGATATTCTAGACTGTTGGCCACCCATGAGAGATTTTACACTCTCTGACGAGTAGAGAGGGGGAAGCCAGGAGAGATGAGCAGAAGGAAGAAAGGGAAGAAAAACTGTGATTAGTATGTATAGTGAAAAAATAATAAAAAATTAAAGAAAAAGAAAATGTGCCTAATCAGCCTCCTACCCCTGCTGTGATGAACTCTATCACTCTATCCTGTCTCTGCTGTGTGTCTGCTTTGATGTTACTATCTCCTCCCTGTGGTGATGGACTCTATCACTATGAACTTTAAACCAGAATAAACCATGTTTTTCTAAATTTATCACAGAACAGAAAACTAGCTAGTAGAGTTGCCTGAAATTTCAGATGAGACAAACTGCATAAAAAGATATATGTTATTCACACTCCAACAACTGGACCACCCAAGCCACTCCATATACAACTGACTAAGAGATAAGCTGTACCCAGCCCCTCAGGCCAAGCAGAGACCTTGCTACTCTCCAATCCCCAGCCTGGAGACATCCCCCCAACATTGTAATCACTTGCCCTAAACCCAAGCTTTGCCCTAAACCCAAGAAAGCTTGGAGAGTACCCCCAAGCCCAATTTCTAGCAAAATAAAGCTGGAGGGATATTCCATGGGCCAAAATCCACCCAAACTACAATCTGTGTTATCATGCTCTGACCACTGAACCACCTAAGCCTCTGAATACAAGGCTGACTAAATGCTGACAAAGCATCAACTAAGAGCTAACTAAGAGCTGACTAAAAACAATCCCTTGGACAATGGGAGACACACATCTCTTTGGCTTACATCCAATTAAGAGCTGACTAAGAGCAGCCCCTGTACCTACTAGAGACACACAGTCCCCCAGGCCCACAATTGACTAAGAGTCAACCAAGAGTTGACTAAGAGTGAACCGAGAAAGCAATGGGCAGATGCTAGTGCAAGAATACATATAACAATATAAAGATCAACAAGACACCATTAGAAGAAGATGCTGGTTCTACAACATCAAGAACTAAGCATAATGATGAAGGTGGAACAGCAGGAAATGACCTTAAATACAACTTTATAAATATAATAGAAGCTTTAATAGAGGATATAAAAAACTTCCTGAAAGAAATAGAAAAAAATACAAACAAAAAATTGAAAGAGATTGACAAATCCTTGAAAGAAAATAAAGAAAACTAAGAAAAAGAAAACAAACAGGTAAAAGAAACATTCCGGGAATGATAAATCAAAATAGAAGCAATAAACAAAGCACAAAATAAGGCAAAACTGAAAATAGAAGACCTGAAGAAATGAACCTAAACTACAGATTCAAGTATAACCAACAGAATTCAAGAGATGGAAAAGAGAATCTCTGGAGTGAAAGATTCAATAATGGAAATAGATACATCAGTTAAAGAAAACACTAAAACCAAAAATGTTATAACACAAAGTATCCAGGAATTCTGGGGTACCATGAAAAGGCTAAATCTGAGAATAATTGGAATCAAAGAAAGAGAAAAATACCAGCTCAAAGGCACAGAAAATATGATCAACAAAATCATAGAACAAAACTTTTCTAACCTAAAGAAGGAAATGCCTATAAAGATAAAAGAAGCTTACAGAACAGCAAATAGATTAGACTCCCCAAAAAAGTCTTGCTATATAATAATCAAGCCACTAAATGTACAGAACAAAGATAAAATGCTAAGAGCTGCATAGGAAAAAAGGTCAAATTATTTATAAAGGCATACCCATCAGAATAGCATGAGACCATTCAATGGAAACAATGAAAGCATGAAGGTCCTGGGCAGATGTTATAAAGACATGAAAAGAAATTGGCTGACAACCCAGAAAAATATACCCAGGTAAACTGCCAATCCCCATAGATGGCATAAAAGTCTGAGGTATCTGACACAGACTTTTGGGTTTAGCCTCAAACTTCGGAACCATAGTCCCACAGAAACGTAAACAGACCCACAGAAACACACAAGTGCTTCCAATAAGTTTATGCTAATCAATCTGGGGCCCAGACATATAACATACTACCTTTTGCTCTCAACTAACCCATGATTCTTATCCTGTTCACCCATGTGGCTCGCTATCTTTTCTTAGCAGCATTGTAACTTCTTTCCTTTGTGCCTCCTGGCATCTACCCAGTGTCTCTGCCCAGCTCTGAGATGTTCCCAGAGTTTTCTTAGTCTGGTAGCCCTGCCCACACTTCCTGTCTGCCTATGGCCAATCAGCTTTTTATTAAACCAGCAGAAACAAATATTCACAATGTACCAAAATAATTCCACTACAGAGTGAATAAGATATTTCATGACAAAACCAGATTTAAATAATACCTGTCCACAAATCTGGCCCTACAGAAAGCACTAGAGGAAAAACACCAAACTAAAAAAAAAAGAAAAAAAAGAAAAAAAAACAGATAAACCCATGAAACCACAAATAATTGATAATCCCACAGAAGAAAAACCCAAGGAAGGAAATACATACAAGCTACCACCAAAAAAAAACAAGAAATAACAACCATTGGTCTTTAATATCCTTTAATATAAATAGACTTAACTCACATATAAAAAGACACACACTAACACAATAGATACAAAAACAGAAGCCATCCTTCTGCTGCATACAAGAAACATACCTCAACTTCAAAGACAGACACAAGCTCAGAGTAAAGGGTTAGGAAAAAATCTTTCTAATCAAATGGTCCTACATATGTAAAAGAAACATTACTAAAGCTTAAACCTCGATCAAACCCCATTAAATAATAGTGGGAGACTTAATACCCCACTTTCACCCTTGGATATGTCAACCAGGCAGAAACTCAATACAGAAATAAAGGATCTAAGAGAAGCTATGATCCAAATGTACTTAATAAATATATACAGAACCTTCTACCTAAACACAAAGGAATGTACATATTTCTAAGCACGTCATGGAACTTTCTCTAAAATTTACCACATACTCAGTCATAAGCAAATATCAATAGATACAAAAGATGTGAATAACTCCTTGTATCATATCAGATCACCATGACCTAATGTTAGAGTTCAACAACAAAAAAAAATACAGAGAGCCTACAAACTCTAAATATCTCTCAAATAACCACCTCCAGGTCAAGGAACAAGTTAGGAAAGAAATTAAAGACTTCCTAGAATTTAATGAAAATGAATCCACAACATACTCCAAATTATGGGACACAAAAAATAGCAGACTGAAGAAGAAAACTCGTAGCACTAGATGTCTATATTAAAAACTTAGAGAAATCTCACACAACAGACCTAATGAAGGCCTTAGAACAATTAGAACGAAACTTACCTAGAATGAGTAAATGGCAGGGAAAAAATCAAACTCAGAACTGAAATCAATACAACAGAAACACAGTGAACACGGGAAATATCTGAATATAATAAGGTGATTTACAAAAAGCCAACAGCCAACATCAAACTAAATGGAGGAAAACTCAAAGCAATCCCACTAAAATCAGAAATGAGACAAGGCTGTCCCCTCTCCCCTTATCTATTCAACATAGTTCTTGAAGTTTTAGCTAAAACAATAAGAGAATGAAAGGAGATTAAGGGGGTACAAATTGAAAAAGAATAAGTGAAACTATCTCTATTTGCAGATGATGTGATTGTATACATAAGTGACCCACAAAATTCTATCAGGGAACTTCTACAGCTGAAAAACTACTTCAGCAAAGTAGCAGGATATAAGTTTAACTCAAAGAAATCAGTAACCCTCCTATACATTAAAGATAAAAGGGCTAAAAAAGAAATTAGGGAAACATCACCCTTTATAATAGCTGTAAATAGCATTAAATACCTTGGAGTACCAAAGAAGTAACAGATCTATTTGACAAAAATTTTAAATCACTGAAGAAAGAAATTGAAGAGGATATCAGAAAATGGAAAGCTCTCCCATGTTTCTAGATAGATAGGATCAACTATACTACTCAGCAGTAAGAAAAAAATGATATCCTAAAATTCACAGGCAAATGGATGGATTTGGAGAATATCCTCTTGAGCGAAGTATCACAAACTCAGAGAGATAAGCAGGGGATGTACTCACTCACTAGTGGTCTCTAAACAAACAAACAGGAAAAAAAGCCAAACATGCCCAAGCGGCAAACCACAACCACTGAACACCTTGGGATCAGAAACACCCTGGACTGACCCTTCAAACCCCAGTCCATCTATAGGAACACCTGACTCACTCTTGAGGGAGGGGGGACAAAACTGGATTTGGCCGGGAGTGAAGACTGATCCAAGCATTATTGGACCAGTGTGACCATGGGACTGTCTGCTCCCTGCCCAGGGAGGGGATGGGGAGTTGCAGAGAAGAAAAATGATCAGATGTGGTGGGAGGGGGAAGAGACTTTCAATAAGGATATACAGGGATGGAAAAAAAAATTCAGAAGGAAAGCTGAACTCAAAGAAAATATATGTGTAGTAATCTTATTTGCATTTCCACCCTTGATAAGCCATGCTTATGATTATTATCCTCTGTATAGTTATTGTTAACTCTTCGGCATTTTTAAATTCTTTTTACTGTTTTTTTGATAAATACAAAATAAAAAAGGAAAAAAAAAAAGAAAATGGTAATCTTACCAAGAGCAATCTACAGATTCAATGCAATTCCTATCAAAATCCAAACACATTTTTCTTTAAGGATCTGGCCAAAAGGAAGTTTAATTATGCTCCAATAAGTAAATGAGCAGCATGAGTGGGTGTTTTTGTTAATGGGGAGATCATAAGAGTGGGTATGAATTTGAGAAGACAGATAACTGAGTTTGATGGGGTGCATGATGTAAAATCACCAAATAATATATAAAAAAGAGAAGAATACAAACAATGAATCAAAGAGTTGGCTCTTTGAGAAAGTCAACAAGATATATAAACCCTTATGCAAACTAACAAAAAGGTAGTAAGATAGTATCCAAATTAACAAAATCAGAAAAGAAAAGGTGAACATAACAACAGAACAATTGAGGGGTATTGGTATTACTTCTTTGAATGTCTGCTTGAATTGTGCAGTAAAACTGTCTTGTTCTGAACTTTTTTTTATTTGGAAGATTTTTAATAACAGCTTCAATTTCCTTTGGTGATATAGGTCTGTTTATGTCAATTATCTGATCTTGATTTAATTTTGGTGATTTGTACCTGTCCAGAAAGCTGTTAAGTCTCTTTTGTGAGATTTTTCTTGGTTTTTCACATAGGCATCTTTGTCTAGTGCTATGAATTTTCCTCATAAAACTGCTTTCATTGTGTCTCATAAGTTTCAGTATGTTATGAATTTATTTTCATTGAATTCTACAGAGTCTTTGATTTCTTTCTTAACTTCTTCCTTGGCCCAGTGTTGTTCAATGTAGACAGGTCCAGTTTCCATGAGTTTGCAGACTTTCTGTGATTTTGTTGTTGAATTCTACCTTTAGGCCATGATGGTCTGACATGACACAAGGGGTTATTCCCATTTTTTGTATCTATTGATATTTACTTTATGACCAAGTATGTGGTCAGTTTTAGACAAAGCTCCATGGGGTGCTGAGAAATATGTATATTTCTTTGTGTTTTGGGTGGAAGCTTCTGTAAATACCTATTAAGTTCATTTGGGTCATAACATCTGTTAGACCACTTATTTCTCTGTTGAGTCTCTGTCTGGTTGACCTATCCAAGGGTAAAAGTGGGGTATTAAAGTCTCCCACTATTAGAATGTGGCATTTGATGTGAGTTTAAGTTTTAGTAGTATTTCTTTTACATATGTAGGTGCCCTTATATTGAGGGCATATATATCAGGATTGAGATCTCATATGGTAGATTTTTCCTGAGATGAATAAGTAATGCCTATCCTTGTCTCTTTTGATTGATTTTATTTTGAAGTTTATTTTGTTAGATATTAGAATGGCTACACCAACTTACTTCTTGGGACCATTTAATTCAAAAATCTTTTCTTAACCCTTTAGTCTGAGCCTGTGTCTGTCTTTGAAGTTGAAGTGTTTTTCTTATATGTAGCAGAAGGATGGCTTCTGTTTTTGTATCCATCATGTTAGGGTGGGTGTGTCTTTTTATTATTACTTTTTATTTTTTATTTATTTTTGAATAAAGTCTTATTTTCTGTCCATGTATCCCCTTGTTCAAAATCCCTTCCCCCTCCCACCCCTCCGAGTCACTCTCTCTTCTCCCCATCCCTCTATTTCCTCCCCAGCAAAGGCAAGAGGTTCCAAGGTCCCAAGATAGCTTAGTTGAGCATCCACTCCAGGAAGATTCACTTTCCTCATTGCAACATCAAG
The DNA here is from genome assembly GCA_004025045.1 of Sigmodon hispidus. Classification (NCBI taxonomy): domain Eukaryota; kingdom Metazoa; phylum Chordata; class Mammalia; order Rodentia; family Cricetidae; genus Sigmodon; species Sigmodon hispidus. The sequence continues at coordinate 28,432 of PVIH01011970.1, forward strand.
ACTGGGTCAGGTGTTCCTCTGGAGGGAATGGGATCCAAGGTGCCTGTTCAAGGTGCTTTGAATCCCAAGCTGTTCAGTGGTTGTGGTTTACAGCTTGGATGTGCTTTGCTTTTTGTTTAAAGTCCACTAATAAGTGAGTACATACCCTGCTTATCTTTCTGGGTTTCTGATACCTCACTCAGGAAGATATTCTCCAAATCCAATCATTTGCCTGCAAATTTTAGGATATCATGTTTTCTTACTGCTGAGTAGTACTTCATTGTATAGATGTACTACAGTTTGTTAATCCATTCTTTAGTTGAGGGGCATCTGGGTTATTTTCAGGTTCTTGCTATTACGAATAATGCTGCTATGAACAAAGTTGAACTAATGCTTTTGAGGTGCGAATGTGCATCTTTAGAGTATATACCCAATAGTGGTATTGTTGGATCCTTGGGGAGAGTGATTCCCAGTTTTCTGAGAAACCACCATACTATATTCCAGAGTGCCTGAACAAGCTGACATTCCTACCAGCAATGGAGGAGTGTTCCCCTTGCTCTGCAACCTCTCCTGCATAGGCTGTCAACTATGCCTTTAATCTTCGCCATTCTGACAGATGTAAGGTGGTATCTCAAAGTTGTTTTGATTTGCATTTCTCTGATGGTCAAAGATGTTGAACACTTTTTCAGTGCCTTCCAGCCATTTGTAATTCATTTGCTGAGAATTACCTTTTAAATTTAAACCCCATGTTTTAATTGGGTTATTTAGGGCTTTGGGCTCTAGTTTCTTGAGTTCTCTATATATTTTAGACAACGGTCCTCTGTCAATTGTAGGATTGGTGAAAATATCTTCTTTTTCTGTAGGCTGTCATTTTGTCTTATTGACTGTGTCTTATCTTTACATAAACTTCTCAGTTTTAGGAAGTCCCACTTATTGATTGTTGTTCTTAGTGTCTATACTACTAGTGTTGTATTTAGGAAGTAGTCACCTGTGCCAATATGTTGGAGGGTATGTCCCACTTTCATTTCTGTCAAGTTCAGTGTAGCTGGGTTTACATTGAGGTTTTTGATCCACTTGGATTTGAGTTTTGTGCAGGGCTATAGGCTTGAACCAAAATGCAGTTTTCTATACACTGCCGTCCAGTTATGCCAACACAATTTGTTGAAGATACTGTCTTTTTCCAATAAATGTTCTTGACCTCTTTGCCAAAAATCAAGTTTTCATAGGTGTGTGGGTGTATGTCAGGGTCTTCAATTTAATTCCATTGATCCACATGTCTGTTTTTATGCCAGTATCAGGCTGTTTTTAATATTGTAGCTCTATAGTAAAACTTGAAGTTGGGGATAGTGATGCCTGCTAAGGCTCTTTTGTTGATCAAAATTGTTTTAGTCTGAGACCAGAACCTTAGCTGTGCCCCCACCCCAAGAGGGATTCTCCAGACAAGCAGCTCCAGAGCTGGAATCCAGTCACCTCTGATTCCTGCTCTGGATACAGGTATCTGTTTCTACTTGGTTCACTCTTAGTCAGCTCTTAGTTGGCTCTTATTCAGTTGTGGGTCCAGGATTTGTGTGTTTTCAGCTGCTGCAGGGTTCTCTCTTTGACACCTCTTAGTTGACTCTTAGTCAGCTCTCAGTCATCTCCTTTACTTTGCTCTGGACCAGGGTCCTGTGAGATATCTCTCCTGCTGTGTGTTGCTGGGAATTGCTTGGGAGGTCCTCCCAGCTTTGTTTGGTTTATGTCAGGGCTGGGTGTGGGTTCAGAGCTAGGACTGTGTCCCCAGCTTCTGAGATTTCTAGTTAGCCTAGGTGTTGAGGTGTGCTCACCTTTGTATGTTGCTCATTTTTCAATCACTGGTATTACCTCTAAGTATCAACAATTCTCCATAGCCCTCCACAGGAAGAGCACAGTCTTCAGCTCTCCCAGAGGCACCATCTCCAGCCTATTCCTTCTCTACAGCATAGGAAGAGATTTTTCATTTGTCATATTCCTCTCAAAATAATGACTCTGTCCAATGACCCCACACTTTGCTTCATCTACACCTGTTTAGTGATCTTACATGTGACTACATGTTCCTTCACATTTGTGTAAGGAGGGATAAAAAAAGACTGAAAGTGTCAGTTGTGATTTCCCTAAGAGTGACTTTATCTGTTTCTGTCTGAAATGGGGTTGGATAAGAAAGAGGACATGCATCACTTTGGAGACTATAGTGAGTCACAGTGACTGTGCTTTAGGAAAAGGCTTATGTCCCTTTATATTTCTGATAAATACAAAGTAGAATAAAATACTTGGTGGATAGTATTTGGTAATAAAAATAAGTAAAGTGCTCTAGAATCAGACAAAATGAGGAAGAAACTTTGGAGAAAGTAAATTGTTCTGAATCAGAATATAGTGGAGGTCTTTGCTTTTATTCTTTCAGAGTGTGTCTAGTTTTCTAGTGCAAGTTAGTACAAACTCAAATTTAAATATAATCTGCACTAGTGAGGTATGTGGTTGTTGCAGTTGCTTAAAGCTGAGTTGAGTTAGAACTAGGTGATGGTAGGTGTGCTATAGGCACCAACTGTGCAGAAGCCTACTGAAGTTCAGTCTCAGACACTCCATCTCCAGTTTTTTTTTGTGTGTGTAATCTGTGAAGATTTTCCTGTTTTAAACTTCTTATGTTTTCTAAAAGGTTCCCTACATTTCTCTGCTCAGAGTCTTTAAACCATAGTGAAAAAGTAGTGTTGTCCTGAGTTTGAAGTAACCCTAGGTCACATAATGAAGCACTGTAAAGCAAGCAAGCAAGCAAAGATACAAGAAAGCCAGTCATTGCAAGTCCTGGTGCCTATGTGAATTCACAAAAATGGGAGAGTCAACCATCAATAAGATTAATGCAACAGAAATAGCCTTGGGTATATGTATTTGGTTGTCAGGCAAGATCTCTGATTTAAAGAGGGACATAATAAATATGGAGGTTCTTTCTGTGTTGTGTAGACTGTTTGTCTTGAGGGGGTTAAATAACTTACAGAATGGTGGAGACTTATGCCTTTAGATGCCAAGGAATAGCTAATGCTGGATATGACATAGACAGTCTAAACAAGGAACACCATGGCTAAGAAATACAAACACGAGGATTGATATAAACACAAACCTGGTCCATGGAGGAAAGTTCTCTTTGACTCCAACCACAGATATCTTATTATTCTTCACATGACTCAGTGTTCAGGTGTGTCTCCTGAAATATTTGGTAAGGAACCATAGCCTGGTTTGTGAACTCTGCATTTCTTTAAGGAAGAAGAAGTTCATCTGCAAAGGCATATATTAAAAAGACTTATAGTGACTGTTGGTGAGTGTGAACAAAGCTTATGGGAACACACAACAAGATGCAGTAATAATATGGTTTATCCTGATCCTAAGTACTGTGGATCAGATACATATTTGTAAATTATAATCAGAAAACCTGAAGATTATTTAAGCATAATAATGCTTCTTATTGTAGGTATGTATGTATGTGTTAACACTATATAAATTACTGGTACAAACTCTCACACACACTTCCTTCTACTAAGCACAGCTAAAACTGTTATTGTTGACAATGTTAATCTACGTCTCAAGTCTTACAGGGGCCAATGGTCATATAAATACAATTGTCCTTCATCAAATATTTTATTTATCTCTCAAAACAGAAATCTGTGTAATGAACAACCTAGAAAATTAAAGTGTTCAGTGTTTCAATTAAACTATGATTTAAGTATTTGTCTGAGAGAGTGGGACATTGAATGATGCTGGAATTCTCCAGACCCTGAACATTAGGAAGTTTGAACAGAGTAACCTTTGGAAGGCAACTGAGACATTTGACTTTGTAGATTTTCGATGAGTTTGTCTGGGTAGAATTATGGATATTTGCTTTCTCACATAAAATTCTATATCAAATCTCATGAGAAATAATTCAAGTAAAATAAAATATGCTCTCTGCTTTATAGACATTTGTGTTTTATGTGGAGAATTTTACATCAGAGCAAAGCAATTTTTAAGAGGTCTTGTTTCAGCTTAAAACCAGATAGGTCCACTGGAAAGCATTTGGAAAACAGACACAGCCCAGTTAAGGATTGGGCAAAGACACAATATTATAGGGATATCATAGGAGATGTCCCTTAAATATGTTTCCCACACCAGACAGGTGTGTGTATTGATGCATTGATGAAAACTGCCACTTGCTTTTTTATAAAGGATTTCTTCTTGTGATAGCCTACTTATTTTTTTTTAACTTTAACACATATGCATCATTTACTTTGGTCATTGTTCCCATCAATACTCTGCTTCCCTTCCTCACTACTAATAGTTTCTACTTTCATGTTATACAAATATACGTACATATGTACATACATGCATACATACATACATACATACATAGGGTATATATTATAGAAAACATGGTATTTGTCTATCTGACTTGAACTATTTTTGTTTAACTTAATAATACCCTCGCCCATTTATTTCCATTTAAGTAACATAATTTCATTCTCCTTTGAATAAAACTTTGTTGTGTATATATACCACATTTTTTTGCCTAGTTTTCTTCTGATGGACTTCTAAGCTGATCCTACTGCTTGGTTATTAGAATAATGCTATAATAGCCATGGATGTGCTTACCATCTGTGGCATGCTGTTGTATACCCAAGTAATCTAGCTAGATCTCATTATAATGGTTTTGTTTTTGATGTTCATGGTTTTATTTTTTGGTTGTTTGTTTAACTTGAGAGATCATTATACTAATGTCCATAGTTTCAGGACTGGAAAATGTCCACAAATTTGTGGTTATCTAGGAATTGTGGAAAGGTTATTTGCAAGCTGTATCAGCTGTCCTGATAAAACTGTACCAGTTTTATTTATATTCACTTTGTCATGAGAAAAAGAAAGCTCAGAGAGACATGATAGCTGTTCCAGGATAAGTCATGAGCAGATGCTGTCCCTAGGATCTGAAGTCACATCTGCATGAGCTACACAATCACTCAACATACACCTTTCATCTCTCCCATTAAGCAACAAGGAGCCCCTAACAGTTTGACACTGTCATTTGTTTCATGAGAAGTGAAACACTAAATCTTTATTCTTATTTAATATTTTTTAAAATTCATTCTACATACCAACTACATATCCTTCCCCATCACTTCTCCTGCTTTCCTCCCTGCCTCGCTCCATCTACCCCAATACCCCCAAAGTATAAGGCCTCCCACAGGAAGTCAGCCAAGCCTGGTATATCCAGCTAAGGCAGGACCAAGCCTCTTTCTCTTACATCAAGGCTGAGCAAAGCATCCCACCATAGGTAATGGGCTCAAAAATTCATCTCATGCACCAGGGATAGTTCCTGCTCCTAGTGCCAGGGACCCATCAAACAGACCAAGCTACACAACTGTCTCTTGTATGAAGAAAGTCTTATCGATTCTCTTGCAGACTTCACAGTTGTTATCTAAAGTTCATGAGTCCCATAAGCTTGGGTCAGTTCTTTCTGAAAATTTTCCCATCATGATATTGACCCCCCTTGCTCATAAAATATCTTTCCCCTGTCTTTGACTAGACTCTTAGAGCTGGGCCTGGTGCTTGGCTGTGGAGCTCTATGTTTTAGTTCATCAGTTACTGGATCAAGGCTCTAAGATGATGGTTAGGGTATTCACCAACCTGTTTACTGGACACACAAATCTTCAATAATAAGAAAAAATATGTTTAGCTATTTGGAATAAACAATAAATTTTAATTGAATGAAATGACTCTTCATAACACTCTTCAGAAAGGATCAGCAGGCAGTAAGCTTTCTCTGGAACTCAAAGAAAAAGAGAGTCAACAGGAAAACCTGCTTGTAAAGGGTCTGTGGTCCTGGAATGACCCTAGCCACTGGAACTATCAGAAACAGGTGTGAACACAATGAAGCTGGTTAAAAATGGAAAATGAAAGCTAAAAATCAAGGACATGAATGAAGAAAGATGATGAAGGAAAAAAGAGCAAGAATGAATGGAGTGAGGATGTGATAAAAAGAAAACAAAGAAGATGAGGAGGGGAAAACAAGAAGGTTATAAACGGGGAAGAGAATATCTTTTAAACTGCCAAACTAGAGTGCTGCAATCCACATTATTTTTGGAAGCATTTTGGGGGATGGCTATCTACTGTCAAAAATCTACTTAAACCTCACATCCTGGTTCTCAATAACTTGTTTCTTTTTTTACAAACAAAACTTAGGCTTTCTTGGCTCTGTTTCACACTTTCTCATGTTGTCTGGTACAATGCCACATTGATCTTATGAACTGTGTTTCTATTTCCTTGGTGACACTAAGATGACTGCTCAAGAAATAAATTAGGAGTACTGAGATCTCAACTCCAGGAAGTTTCCTGATCTCCATCTTGTATCAAAACCAATCCACAAGGACTGCTTCAATATGAAGCTGGTAGTGGTCTTCCTGCTGGCCACTATTCCCATTTGCTTCTGTACCAGTGGTGAGTTCTGTGGAAGGGTTTTGGACCACATATTGTTTTTGTTCTACAAGAAGTCCTAAAGCCTGAACCCCAGAACATGTCAACAGTGGTAAAAGTGTTTGATGCAATAACCCTAAATCTCAACACTAGTCCAGATAATCAAAGAGGTACTACTGATGTAGGTTTGGCTCCAGTGGTGGAGCTGTGTGTGATGTGTCATTATCATACAGGAAGTCCCATGATGATAACAGTTCTCCTGAAATTTCTGGCTGGTTTAGATTTGGAATGTGATATTCTACAAAAAAAATGGAGGAGGTATAAATTACACTGGACCTAAATGAGTTTCCTAAAAAATTGTACACATAAGTCTTTTAAACTGTGGAAGAAGTTGCTTCTCAAAGTGCAGCATGTGACCTAAAATTAAACAGCTTATGAGTCAAAAAAACAGACTTGTGGCAGGTTGTTCTGACCCCTTCATGTTGGACAGCTGGTTGGGAGGACAGTTAACATTCCCTGAGTCCACTTGAAGTAATAACAGAAGTAAAGATTTGTCCAGGAGAATGTAGTCAGTACAAACATGCCACATGTGTAATAGGCTTTGCATGATTTGCATTATTTTGTCTACTTCACTCATCTTAGAGTTTGGTACAAAATGATCAGAAGGTGGGGTTTTCAGTTAACTTGATAGTAAAATCAGGGTTAGCCTTAGGCTTAAGGTAAAACTATTTTATTTTAACCTACCTCCTGACCCTTTCTCTCCCACTGGTTGACCAAATGATATCACTTCAAGGACAAGCGTTTATGTTTAATGATACGTTTTGATGTAGATAAAAGAGTTAATAATGAGAACAGTAGTTAATAATCTGAATGCTATCTTTATAACATATTTTAAAATACTTTATGGGGTTCACAAAATAGCCCTGAGATGCATCATGCCTAGAAGAAAGAAAGACAACTGTTCACCATGTTCCTTCAGAACAAACCTCCTTGTTTCTTGTATGTCTTGTTGACAATGGTTTGAGTCCCCTTGCTGGCTTGATAGGGGATGTTTTTAGAACAGAAAAAAGTCTTGTAGCCTGTATTCATTTTCTACATTAGGTCACTTCAAGTACTAGAGCTTTTGTTTGAGTTGCTTTGTGATACAGATGCTGGAGTTACCAGAGCAAAGTGGACAATATTCTAAATGTGGTTTTTATAGGATGTTTGAACATATTCTATGATGTTCTCAAAGTAGCAATGTGGCAGGCTATGACCAAAGACCCAGAATGCTTACCATACCCAGAACAACAGCCTACCATCTCTCCAGTATTCTTGTCAATTAAGGTTGTGTGAGGTTTGGCTTTTTTGTGCTGGTGCTGGGATGTCAGGGGCAGAGTTTGCAGTTTCTAAGTGGAATCTCACAGCATGCATTTTGCTGTGCCCTACTGCATTTTGGCAGTGCCCCAGCACTTTTGCTAATCTGTGTCTTTGCTTGTACTCAAGAGCATGATTGTCATGATTGGTAACCCTTAATGATTTCAAACCTCCAGCAATGAATGCCATATCTTTCCAGGTTCTGCCTGCAATGCAATGGACGAGGTTGTTGCAAAGACATTTGATGGATCTGTGTCTGTGGATGAATATCTTCAAATGATTGATAAATATGTACTTATTCCTTATAATAAGGCAGTTGTGAGGCAGTTCAAACAATGTATTCTCGACCAGTCTGAGGAGACTCTGGCAATGTGAACGTGTTGGTAGTAATTATCAATTTTTTTTCTTCTTTTCATTATATAATTATATATTTGTATTATAGAAATATATAAAGTACATTTGTATATATGTGCATATATGTAAGCATAAACTACATATATACATACATATAAATTTGTATACATATATTGTGACTAATAAGGTCAAAGCAAAAAATGTCTATGTAGTATTTTGGAATGATATAATGTTGAAATGATAGTGATGACATTTTGCTAAAGAAAGCCATTGAAAGACACAGTTAATATCCTATCTTCTTTGAGGATATTAAAATACTGAATGAAAATAAAGAAAATCACCAGGAGGTCAATCTCTTATTCATTACTTTCAAGTCACACAAACACAGGTGCACACCCACATACACACATGCATACATACTTCTAATCAGGTCATGACACAGAGAAACCCCTCACATTTTTAGTCAGAGAAAAATCAACTCAGTTCTCAGGAAGTCCTGCTTTGTGTCAGTGTCCATGGACCCCTGTCATTTGGCACTAATAATGAAGAAGTAGAGATCAGAGTATAAGAACATCAGGACTAGTGATCTCTTAAAAAAACAAAACAAGTCAATGGATAATATGCAATATCTAATCTTTTCAACTATAAACATGTAGTTTCAAGAATTTATCTAAAGTGTCCCTGTCCCCTTTTAAGCATCACATATGTGCCAGATTTTAGGAATATACTGTTTTAACTAAAGCCACACAAATACATGGGACCTAAAATTGCTGCTGAAGACTCTCTACTGGGGTCAAAAATAGTCCTTTGTTTACAACATTGAAGAAATGTAAAAGATTCACCCTTTCTCTTAAGAAAGGATTCAGTTGGGCAAGTGTTGAAAGGATAATAGTAGAGTAGTTCAAATGGAAGGTCATAGGACACCTTCAGCCACAGCTTCAGTATGAGCATAGAGTGATTGCTATGGCAAAAGCTCAGGAAGCTTGGAAATTAGAGGGGAAGATAATCAAGGAAGAGTCTTTAGAGAAAGATTCAGAAACCTTTTGATTTTGTTACTGCTGTTGGTTTCATGATTCCTTGTCTCTTAAACATGTACCTACTTAGATTTTTTTCTAGGAGCTTTCTGAAATACTTAACAGAAACTGAATAATAATAATAATAATAATAATAATAAAACCAAATTTTTTTTTCTTTTCAATGTTGGGGCCTACAGTTCAAGTTCAAAATTTAAGTCATTGGGGCTGAAGAGATGGCTCAGCGGTTGAGAGCACTGTCTGCTCTTCCAGAGGACCCGGGGTTCGATTCCCAGCACCCACATGGCGGCTAACAACTGTCTGTAGTTCCAGTTCCAGGCAAAACACCAAGGCAAATAAATAAATAAATAAAGTTTTAAAATAAAAAATAAAAAAAAATAAAAATAAAATTTAAGTCATTTTCTCATTTTTTTTCAGAATGCAATATATAACAGTGAAGACTGTCCACAGACATCATAAACTTCCATGAGCACTTTGGCACACAAGACTATAGAAAATGGTCATGGGCCAGCAGCTGATACCACAAATCATAGCTTTTCTTTTTTAATTTTATCTTTCTGCCTATAAAGTGCAAGACAATCATTGGAATCTCAAAGTCATTTCTTTCTACATAATTAAATGAATTGCTAATACCAATAGTCATTTTGTGATCTTTTAAAACTGGGGCTTAAGAGGCCTGCTACCCTCTACTCCAGGACACATACTCATAGCTGCCCTTATGTACATACACCCTTACAGTGATAGGAATAAAGGAAAGTGTTTCTCCCTTGCCTTGCATGAGTCCCCTCTCTGGAGAAGTGCTCTGGCTACTTTCTCAGCACCACCTCTGTTGAGCATCCTTGGGATTGTTCTGCTGGTGGATGTGAGACTGAGATGTGTTCTCAGTCCTTCTGCCACAAGAATTAACATGTGAGTAGGTTCAGGAAAGAAATTATGTGATCATCTTATATGAGAAAAGGCTTTACAAACTTCAGAGAGTTTTCTTCGTTGCTTGATTTTTGTTTAAGGGATTTTGTTTGTTTTGTTTTTAAGATACATCTCTTAATGGTGAAATGTCCTGATAAAGATAGGAATCAAAGGAAATGACAAACATAGTGAAAGTTTCTTATGTCAAACTTAATTTAAAAAAGGATTCTGACAAAGAAAAGTAAACTGTTTCCTCTAATAATAAGGAAGGAGATAAGTGTATCTATTCTTTAAGTGCGTTCCACTGGGGTGGCTGAGGTGACTGAGTGTAACAATGTCTCCCATGGGCTTGTGTATTTGAATACTTGGTTCTGAGTTTGTGAAGTCTATGGAAACTTTAGGACTGTGGTATTGCTGGAAATATTCAATTACAATATATCATGTAAGGATTAATATTTATTAAGGGGTTATACAAGCACTCACTCATACAATGTAAACTTAAGACAATTCTCAGAGAGCTGAAACTTCCTGTGCTGGGGGTTCAACCTTCTCCCAGAGAAAATCAGGAACAAAATAGGAAAGCGATTTCAGGTTCCATTTCCCCAACGATTCTGGCCATGCCCCATCAGGGTTGGGATTCTTCAATGTCACTAGTGCTTCCTTGGGTAACCTGTGAATCCCAATACATCTCACCCTTTTGTCTAACTAAGAAAGTTTTAAACTAAGTATAGGGCTATATACTATAGGAATCGTCATAAGGTAGTTTCTGGGGGAGAGAAAGGCACTAACATAAGCAAGGTCACATTACAACTAACAAACAAAAATACAAGGTGTATCTTAAATGTCTAGAATATTGGTAAGAGGCAATGTACAGGGATTACTTCAAGGTTGTTTATCCAGAATAATAAAAATCCAATACTGAATGTTTCTTGCTGAGATATAAAATAATGATAACCTTAACTATCTAGTCTTCAACATCATCAAGACCTGAGAGGGAAAATATATTACCTGAAGGTTGGAAGCACAAGAAAGTAGCTTCCAAGATTTAGGAGAGGACAGTGGCAGTCAGCTACCTGGACAGTGACCCATGGCTTCTCTGTAAAGTTGGAGCATCCACCTTTCCGGCTGCAAGCCTAGTATATATCTTCAAAAGCAGGGTATTTTTGGAAAGACCATCTTATCCTGTTCAGGCAAGCTTCAGTGGTCTCTATCCTTCATCCTGCTTGTCCAGATTGGATGGACAGAGTGCATGCTGACAGCAGTCAGAGCAAGGGCAGTTCTTTGCCCATCAGGCCATTGTCTGCCAAAGAAGACAAACTCTTTGTGGAGATATCCTTGATGTCCAACACCATCTCGGGAAAGGAACAGTGATGCCAGGAGTTGTTGTGTCTCTCATGGCCAAATTCTGAATAACAAAACATTAAATCCCATATTCTCTAGGTCTATGAAGTTGAAGATGCCTGTCTATCTGATATATTTTGACATGTTTCTCGGAAACTTGAGCAGCATGACTATTACATGACAAACCTGAGTAGCAGTGATCTGCAATTCCAATCATCCTGAAGACTGTAGCTTACATTGTAAAAATAGGCAATCTATAAATGAGTGTACAGTTTCTGAATAATAACTTCAATTATGATGATTATATGAACATTAACCAGGGTACACATATCATGCAAAGTGACAATAGTAATCTGAATATATATCATTATACAAAATATCTAAACAGAGGTATATGCAACATCATATATATATTATGACTAATGTAATTATACATTATGACTAGTATAAATAAACAGAGGTAGAAGTTGAAATATGCTTAATATGCATTATTGTGCAAAATATTTTAAGCAGAGGTAGAAACATGTGCAAAATAGGGCAATTATAGATTCAGTTTTGTATCAATATACAAATTACCTTAGACATATAAAACAATTTTAAATTTAAATTTGTATCAATATATAAATTATCTCAATTAAACATAAAAAGTGATATCACATTTGTATAAATATACAAGCATCCATATCAGTGCAAATTGTCTTTGGTTCATATTTGTCTAATAATTACTTGTAGGTAGATACAATAATCTACCTATGTCTATATTATTGTTCTATTTGCACCCTAATTTTAATTTATAACTACCTATCAAATGATAATCATCCATAATCCTCAGAGGACAAAAGTAATTGGAGGAGGAGCATAATTTTAAACACTGGCTGCTGCGACTGGTTGTGGTGGTGCACGCCGGTAGGATTTGCTGAAGGAGGCAGGGGCAGGAGAGATGACTCAGTAGTTAAGAGCACTGACTGTTCTGTGAAATGTATGGGTTTAAGCTGTGTGCCACAGACTTGCCATTTTTAAATTCCAGGCTGAACACTATACTGTCTCTGTACCATAAATCAATTCAGATATGCAATTCAGAAAGCCACTTTTGGCTCTGTTTCAGTGGTCTAGAATGCTTTTTAAGCTTTTTAAATTTTCTTAGGCTTTATGTGGTTATTTGGCCCACATTGGGACGCCATCTGTTATAAGAGATTTCCATCCCCATTTGGGCCAGAGGTTGGGACCTTGCCTATGGCGGCTTTTTCCCCCAAAGAAATGAATCAGATGCTTATATTAATTTCATATTGTTTGGCCTATGTCTCAAGCACATTACTAGCTAGCTCTTTCATCTTAATTCAACCCACTTCTAGTAATCTACCTGCCATGTGGCCTGGCCCATGGCTCATCTGGATTCCTTACATGGCTCTTCTTCAGGGGTCGGATGAAGACTGACTAATTCTGTCCTCCTTCTACCTGTCTCTCCTCTGATCCTCCACCCACTTCTATGGTGCTCCACATAGGCCAAAACAGTTCCTTTATTTATAGCATACAGAGACCATTTCCACCACAGACTGATACACAGCAGATTTTTTCTCTGTCTTTCTGTCTCTGTCTGTCTTTCTGTCTCTCTTTTCTTTCTTTCCTTTTTTCTGACAGACTTGTGGTGAAGGCCCCATCTTCCTTCTGGATACTTTGGAGAATGCTGATAGGAGAAAAAGTTGTTCGTAGGGTAAAACTTAAGTAATATTAATATCAGATGAATATTTTAAGTCTTCAGGAGAAAATTGTGTGCAGAAAAGGAGGAAATACACAGAGAAGTAGGATTAAAGATAAAAGTAAAATAATATTGATCCGTACGTATTCTGGTTATCTTCTGTCCCATACCAGGTAGCTTTTCTGATATGAGACAGAATCTCTCAAGTTTTCTTTACCAATGTGCTTTGGTTTAGAGAGGGAGAAAGTCACTTACTCCAACTCCAAAGCCAGCTTTATTCATAATCAAACCAAGACCACACTTTTTAAGAGATATAGATATAAAGTAGTGAGAATTGAGAAATTATCCAAAAGCACATATTGGTACCAAACATCTTTATATCCCTTTATTTGTGATCCTCTCAAGCACGATCTCCCTTCAGCTTTAGACATCTAAGTGTTCACCATTCTCTTAACGCTTTGAAGATGGATATATCTATTCTTCTGTAAAGAAAAAAAATGAGACACTGCCCCAGCCTTGCTAAGAAATTTTCCTTTCCGTATATCCAATTGTCATATTGCCAAATGAGCCATTACTTCTCCTCCTCAGGGGGGTGTTCTTTTTGAATAGGTTCTTCATTAATTTTGTTGGTACACATAGTCTTCTGTGGAATCAAAAGCAAAGCCCCTACTTCATCGAAGCACCTATCTTGACTTCCATTCTGAAGTCAGTACATCCTTGAAGTAGGTTGATTCCACTCAGAAATTTTTTCTATTACCCAATGTCTCTCTGTTGCTGGTGTTTCTTTCTCACCAGCATTAAGAAAATTCAAGGTCAGCAAAGCACTGTGCAATCTCTCCCTGGGTTTTTTATTCCATTTTTCTGTTTATGAAGCATCTCTATTAAGGTGTGATGAGATCTCTCCGCAACTGCTTGTTCAGTGGAATTGTACAGTATTCCTGTAATGTGCTTTATCTTATAATATCCAAAAATCTGCTTCATTTTCTGAGAAACATATGCTGGAGCATTGTCAGTCTTAACTTGGGCAGGAATTCCCATTATGGCCATGGCTTCCAAAAGGTGAGTGAGCACAGCATCAGCTTTTTCAGAACTCAGAGCAGTTGCCCATTGCATTTCTGAGTAACTGTCAATGGTATGATGTACATATTTCATCTTTCTGAGTTCGGAAAGTAAAACATATCCATCTGCCAGATCTCATTTCTCTGTAAGCCTTAGGATTACTTCCAGTGGGTAAAGATGGTTGGTTGTAGAGGAAGCAAGTAGCACACTTCCATAGAATTTCCTTGGCCTGATGCCAAGTGATGGAAAAGCTCTTTTTTAGTCCCTTGCTATTGACATGATGTCTTTTGTGAAATTCTGAGGCTTTCATCAAGTTTCCTATTAATAACCAGTCATTATCATCACTACCCTGTGCCAAAGGGTCCGAAATGAGATCTGATATGTGATATATATATATATATATATATATATGATGAATTCTATTTCTGTTGATATCCTGTAGTTGTATAAACAATGAGGTTAATTCCCTATTGTCAAGAATGAAATCAGCAGTCAAAATGTATAAGACAACTCCTTCTGCATATTGAGAGTCAGTTACTAGGTTAAGAGGTCCTGTAAAATCCAATAACACCATAATAACAGCATATAGTTCTGACTTCTGAACAAAATTAGAGGGGCTTTGAGCCACTTTACTTAAATTTCCTGATTTGTACCAGCTTTTCCTGATTTGCTTGCATCAGTATAAAATGTAGAAGCTCCAGAAATAGGTTTATCCTGTACCACATGCAGAAAAATCCAATTATTTTTCTTTACAAATTGAATTCTTTTGCTTCAGGAATAATTCCTCCCAGGAAGTTACTACAGGCTTTTTGCCAAGGTTCACTGTCTGCCCATAATTAATCAATTTCTTCATTAGTCAAAGGTACAACAATTTCTGCTGGGACCTTTATAATCAACTGACAAAGTCTAAAGTTTTCCTTAAAAATCAAATCAGAAATCTTTTTGATATATGTTTTCAATTTTTTACTCGGCCTATGTGGCAGAAATATTCATTATAGTATAATATTTTCTCTTTGCATTATGACTCATGAAGTGAAATGCTTAAAAGGTAAAATAACCAAAATGAAATCGAGATCTAGATCTATATGGTTCATGTGTGCTTCTTTTCCACCAAGGCTAATTCTCTCTCAGCTTTATCCAAGAATTCCCAGGACTATTTAAATCCTTATCACCATCTAAGGTTTTGACCAGTTCAT
This sequence comes from Sigmodon hispidus, assembly GCA_004025045.1. Taxonomy (NCBI): domain Eukaryota; kingdom Metazoa; phylum Chordata; class Mammalia; order Rodentia; family Cricetidae; genus Sigmodon; species Sigmodon hispidus. Next base: position 43,794 of record PVIH01011970.1, read on the forward strand.
AGTTTTTTATACCAATAATGGGTTGTATATGAGCAATATCTCTTAGCAGTTTTTGGAAATCAGTAATAGTCTTCAGTCTGTCTGTCCTAAGTTGCACCTTCTGGCGTCTAATTTTTTGTAGGCCTATTTTATATCCTCAATAATTGATAGAATCCCCTGTTTGTATGGGGGGGCAATTTAAAGTCCTCAATCAGGCAATATCTTTTTTATTTATTCTAACATTCTTTCCAAGGTATCTATGTTTGGGTCTGCCAACAGAATATATCCATATAATGGTAAATGATAGATTGTGGGAATTGTTTGCATATCACTTCTAATGGCTGTTGTACAAAATATTGGCATAGAGAGGGATTATTTAACATTCCTTGGGGAAGGACCCTCCATTGGTACCTCCTTACTGGGCATGCACTGTTAAATGTGAACACTGTGAACATAAAAAATTTTTTGTCTTGTTCTTGTAAAGATATGGTTTAAAAAAAACAGTCCTTCAAATTAATAACTATAATAGGCCATCCCCTAGGTAGCAAGAAAGATAAGGGAAATACCAGATTGTAAAGAGCCCATTGATTGAATCACTTTATTAATTGCCCTTAAATATCTGTCACTATTCTCTACTTTCCAGATTTTTTTTCTAAACCACAAATATAGGGGAATTCCATGGGCTGGTTGATTCTTCAATATGCTGAGCTTGTAACTGCTCCTGTGCCAGCTGTTCTAGAACCAGCAGTTTCTCCTTTGTCAAAGGCCATTGCTGAACCCAAATAGGCTTTTCTGTCAAACATTTCAAAGGTAATGCTGTGAGTGTCTTTGTGGGTTCAGTAGCTATTAAGCTGTGCTTTTGTGCAACCTAAATGACTGGTGATTGTTTTGCATAGCATCTCAAAATGCTGTTTTCAAGAACATAATTGAGTCTCTGGTTGATATCTGAGCCTGGAGGAATCTTAATCTGGGTATTCCATTGTTATAGAAGGTCACAGCCCTATAAATTTACCGCTAGGTTAGCCCTATATGGCTCCAATCTTTCTCTCTGTCATTCTGGTCCTATGCATTCAAGTCATCTTATACTGTCTTACCAGAAATATTGTTCTAAAACCTAGAAATTGAATATCTACCTCCGTTAGGGGCCATCTTAGGTGCCATGATTGTGGGGTTATAATTGAAACATCAGCTCCCATGTTAAGAAAGCCTTGGATATAAATATTATCTATCTTTATTTTCAAATTTGATCTCTGTTCATTTATGGAAGTCTGCCAAATTATATGTTTTATTGATTTACTTGGAACTGTCAATTTCTCCCTTAAAGTCATTCTATTGTCTAATGCTATGTGGTCCTCTATCTCAGGCCTTGGATTATCTGCTTGTCCTGAGGAGGCTATTTCTCCACTTTGACCAGTTATGACTGAAAAAAATGTGAATTTCTGAGTACCTGAAGTGTCAGACATTTCAGTTGTAATGGCGACTTTCAGCCAGCAGGTGTCACTGTCATGTTCAATGTCGGGCTTTCTGGAGTAGACTGGATCAGGCCAAGATGGCAACACTGGTTCAGAGAGACCCAGTCACCTCCAACTCGCAGTGGGATATTAGCTGCTACAAAAGGGAGGCCTCATATAGTTAGAGTGATAAAATAAAAACCTGCGTTAAAAGGCCAACGGTAGCGGCTGTTCCCAATCAGGGGCAGGCATGTGCAAGTTCAGATGCGTGCCCACATGCTTGGCTGCTCTGCTGGGGTGGAGTCTCTGCAATTTGCTAAAAACCAAAAGCTGCAAGACACATGGCCAGGAGCAACAAGGAGCTTCAGGAGTGCCAGATGGACCCATGAGGTTCCAGTCCCTGGTTCATGGCCTGCTAGCACAGAGAATAAGCCCACATGGTCGGGTGCCAGATATTGCTGGGAATACTCAATTACAATATATCATATAAGGATTAATATTTATTAAGGTGTTGTACAAGCAGTCACTGGTACAATGTAACTTTAAGGTGATTCTAGGAAAGTGGGAACTTCCTGCACTGTGGTGTAGTCATGGTTACAGGAGCATGGAGCAGTTAGTCACATCAAACTATAGTCAACAGCTGTGGTATAGTTATGGCTAGAGAAGCTCGGAGTAGTTAGTCACAACACGCCATAGTCAAGAGCAGAAGGTAATGAATCCAGGCCCTGTCACTGCTTAACTGGCTATCATTAGGCTGATTTCTCACCCATACAAATCAGGGCTCCTTGCCTAGGAAAGGGTGTTCTCTGTAGTGTCTGGGACTTCTCACAACTGTTAACAGACATGCACACAGGACAATTCAATATAGACAAGGTCTCCCTGAAACTATCCTCTAGGTGAGTGTAGACTGTATCAATGTGACAGTCACCTAAACCAAGATAAGCCTCGCACAATAAAACTTTAAAACTTAGAGGAAAGAAAATGAATAAGACATTAGAAGTTAGGAAAAACACTTATTCTCATGAACCAGCACAATAAATATTGTTAAATATCCATATTACAGAAGAGGCTACAGATTTTAGGGAAATTCTTCTCCAAACTCCAGAAAGTTTTCTTTATGCAAATAGAAAAAAAATTGAATGGAAACAAAAAATCTCTGATTATTCTCAATAATCCATAGCAAAAACAACAATGTTAATGGTGTCAAAATATGTTATTTCCACTTGAACTCCTGAGCTCTGTTACTACAACCAGCATGGTACTGGCATGAAAAAGAATGTGATCAAGGGAAATATATTAGAAGAATCAAAGAAAAAATATTCATCTATAGCCACACAGTTATCATGAAGAAAAAATTAACAAATTTAGGCTCAGAAAATTGCATTATGTGTATAGAATATAAAACAAGATTAATAATCCAAATCCATTAAAAATTATTTTAAAATATAATAAAAACCATAAGTCCTGAAATAGACACCATGCCTTAGCTTTCTTTTTTTGGCATAGAGTGTCATCTCATGGCATCAAGCTAAAGATGTAAACCTGGAGCCAGAACATTTGGTTTCTCTGATGCTCTTGGTTCCTGATAGCTACTGGTAATTTATCACAAACAGATTTCCCAATTCTCTAAACATGATGGGGAGCATTACATAGCACCCTCTCCTTGTCAATCACCACTCTAAGAATGTTGCATGCTGTAGCTTGTCGCATGCAACCTAGCCAGCAAGAAAAGCGCAACACCCAGGATCTTCTTTCAGCAGTTTATTCGAGACCTTTACAATTGTTCTCTCTTTGTTCTTCTGCCCAGGAAAACCCCGCTCAATGACTAAATACTCTCAGGGCATCCAATCCCAATAAGCCATGTGGGCACAGCTCATAGGTCCACATACACAACAGCTCCAGGCTCAAGCCAAATTAGGAGTTGTTAATCAAAAGAGAACACTCACCCACGGTGGGGGGGTGGGTAGAGGCTGGAAATCAGCACCGCACCGTCTTTAGGGCACAGCAGCAGGCAGCTCTCTACAGTAGCTCATTTATGTCTCATAACTCTGTGCTTTTGACATTTTAAAGAAGCAGAGTACATCAAGTCTCACAAAGGTATTGTGGCTCTGAGTCTGGCTCACACATGCACCTTCTTCCATTACACATGAAGGGAAATGGCTTCAGGCTTCTCAAAAACCAGAAACAGCTCTACCTAGCAGAGTTCTTTCCCAAGTCTTCTGTGTGTTCTGGGAAAGCCAAGATAGAGAAAACAATACTTTTTGTAGTGAAAGGTTTTGGCCTCCTGGAGCTTGCTCCCTGTTTTCCCTGAGTGGATGTTCATCTATCTCATTTTCTGAGTGTCTCCAAATTCAACTTTCCTGTTCTCTACTCAAGGTCTTCGTATTGGTCTGGCGGTATGGCTTACACCTGAAATCCAGCAAATGAGAGACTGAAACTAGAGGATCACATGAGTTTGAGCCTTATAGAAGATTGAACTATTGCCTGAGCTACTAAATGAGATACAGTGGACAACTGTCTGGGACACTGAATGAGGCCTAGACTCCAATAATAATAACAATAATGACAATAACAAACAAAATCCATCCACTGATCCTAATGTAGAGTACACACTCTCTGTGTTCTACCTCCCAGAGCTCTCTATCCCTGTCTGCCTTCCTTTCCTTTCAGGCCTCTGTTTACTGTGTGTCTCCTGAGCCCTTTTAGAAGTATAAAGGTATGCAAGTGTATTCCAAAATCAAGTCAGTACAAAACAATAGAACACTGTGTGAAGAAGGTACTTTTCCATTCCTGGCCCTCTTAGGGTGATCACAGCAGCCTCTTTCACTCTTCTCAGGACCCAGAACCACAGGCAGACTTATCAAGGGGAAAGTCACTCACCTACAGGAACACTTTGCAGGTGGGAGGTGGGGTGAAGAAGGTACATGATGGCTATGGGTCTCTGTGTTAGAGAGACATGAGAATTTTGGAGGTTCATCCTGTACTTTGAGGAAGAGACTGGCTGGGGTGGTGGCTCCCAGGAAGCCAAGCCTAAGTTCTTCCCTGTGGAAGAGTTTGAGGGGTGACTGATGCTACAGGGAAGTGGGTTGTGTAGTGAGTCCAAACATGAAGCTACAAAGGTAAGTCAAGGAAAACACCTAGGGTGGGACATGCACCAGTGGTCTAAATATCAGGCATGTAACTTGCTAATGATGTGTCCAAGTCCAGGGACTGCTCCTGAAATCTCTGTGCTGTGAAATTATGCCCCACTCCATTGCTGATCTTCAAAAAGAGCTTAAGGGGCTTTATATTTGTTTCTGAGTTGATCCAGTCGCATAACGGAAGAAAAATCCAGATGTCCAAAATAACTAAGATGAAATTATGGGGGAGGGGGGTTGTTCCTAAATGCCATAGAACAGAGGCATCCCTATAAACATTAATTGCAAACACTTAAAGATGCTTTCACTTGAAAGATTTATAATAATAAGCTTATAATTGTAAAAGGAAATTAAATATTTTACAAACTAAGTCTCATTTTTTATCCATGTATCCCCTTGTTAAAACTGCCCTCTCCCACCTTCCAATCAATCTCTCTTCTCCCCATCAACTTATCTCCTCCCCAGCAAGGGCAGGAGGTTCCAAGGTCCCAATATGGCTTAGTTCAGCATCCAATCCAGGCAGATCCAGTTTCCTCATCCCAATATCAAGACTGGCTCAGGTGTTCTTCTGAAGGGAATGGGCTCCAAGGTGCCAGTCCAAAGTGTTTCAGATCCTAAGCTGTTCAGTGGTTGTGGTTTGCAGATTGGACATGATTTGCTTTTTGCTTTTTTGTTTAGAGTCCACTAATGAGTGAGTACATAGCCTGCTTATCTTTCTGGGCTTGTGATACCTCGTTCAGGAGGATATTCTTCAAATCCATCCATTTGCCTGCAAATTTTAGGATATCATTTTTTTTCTTACTGCTCTGTAGTACTCCATTGTGTACTAACTATGCTCCAGAACCTTGGCTGATACCTGAATGGTGACACATGCCTTTAATTCCAGCAGAGTCAGAGGTGGGGGATCTCTGGGAGTCAAGGCTGGTTTACAGAGTGAATTTCAGGAATGCTAGGGCTACAGAGAAAAACTCTGTCTTGTAAAACAAAGTCAGTAATAATGACAATAAAAAGAAATAAGATAAGTGAGAAAAATATCTTTACATGTGTGTGATTAACTTTAAATGCCTTGAGAAGTCAGGCAAGTAGAAAGAGGCCATTTTGAGGGGACCCTAAAGGGAAGGAGAATAGGCAAACACAGAAGAAGAAGGAGATACTACGGGGAAAGGTTTAGACAGAAAGCTTCAAGAAATGGGCCCAGAAGAGTTTTAGAGAAACATTCTCATAATACAGACGCTGTTCATTTGCTCTCAACACTATTCATTCTACACAATGGCATTGTTACATATTTTTTTGGTCACGCTATATTATTTTTTAGAAAATAAAGTACTTTTAAAAAAGAGTATTTAACTGAGCGTGTGTTTCAAAGAAAATATGTAAGAATGTGGTTAAGAAATATAGTGGAGTTGACATGTTAAAGACAAAATATGTTTTTATGGTGCTTTTGTAGTAAATGTATAACTTTTGTTTATAAAAATAAATTTAAAAAAAGAAAAACTTGTCAAATATTTCTCTGTCATATGCACACAGGCAGGAACCAATAAAAAACATCTAATGAATAAATGAGTGAATGAATAAATAAATAAATTTTCCTTTTTATAATTAAAAAAATGGTAATTGTCAGGACCAGGGTACAAAGCCAGGTGTCTGGATTCAGAGTGCACACTCAGTTCTTCCTTCTTCCTTGCCTTGACCCTCAGGGATGTCAACAATGTGGCTCAGATAGATCCTTTGGCCTTGGCTCTAGTATCATGCTTTGTGACCTTCTTGTACTCATCCTATTTTTCTACATGAGGCCTTTTTATGAAGAATCATTTCCTTCCTGTTTTGCTATAGTTACTCTGAGAATAAACATTTTATTCCCTCCATTATTCACATCAAACATAGGTCATACATTATTTCCCCTTGTTTTTTTCATTTCCAGTGATATCTCCTTTTTATAAATCCATGGCTCTCTACACAAGATCTCCAGTACCCTATAACTAGAGAATGTGACCCATATAGTTTTTGTTTTTCTATTACAGACATAAAACAGATGCTTAGTAAATAAGTGTATGATTGATTATGAATGCACAATCTAACTTTAATGAAGTGTTCATTGAACATCTGACATGGTTCATCATATCTTCATTTGGAAGTTAGGAGAAGTAGAAAACCTTAGGAGAGAAAGATACCAGTCCCAGCTCTAAAAATAAATGTCTGTGTGATTCTCTGGATTGTGACACAACAAGGTTTGCTACCAGGATGAAACTTTAGGATTTAGTGGTTAAGTATGCATAGAAAAGGAAAGGTTATTGAGCCCCCAACAGTCAGGGCTCAGATAACAAACTGTCCATCTTTCCCAGAAGAGGTACTCAACCTTTTATCCAACCAGACACATTATTGTGCTGGGACAGAGGCTGCCTTTGTAATCAGAATGTACTCATTGTCTTTGATTCCTTCCTCCAAATCCTGAATTACACAGAATTTTACATTTCTTGATATATATATTCAAACATTGAAGTCTTTTACCCATGAAACAGTTGATATACTTCATTAGTTCTTTGCATCAACATCTCCATTCTGTTAGTAACTTCTGACTCCTCAAAGCCAGCATATTTCTACTGCTGTTGTCATTCACACTTGTGACTGTATTCTGTAGAGCTATTTGAGGAGCTGATTGAAGAATCTGTATTATAATTTCCTTTCTTAAGACAGGGAATCTCATCTGATGGCAGCTTTATCTCCTCCATCTGCCAGAAAGGCCCTCCGTTTTCGATGCAAGCATTTCATTGTTGCAGCAATGAAACGTTGCTTCAGGAAATAGGGAACTGAAAATATGTTGTAATTTATAAAACTGAACATTGCAGTTTAAGATTTATTGTCATAATTGTTTTATATTTATCAATAATTTCTTCTACTTTTTTTCCTCTACTTTATACCTTCCCTCTTTTCTTTTGATTCTCATTTTCTCTTCTGCTACTAAGTTTAGACAGCAGCACATTTTGCCTGACTATGTCTTGGTACAAACAGCTCAAAAGAGGAACTACCATACCTATCCTAAAGAAAGGAGAATTCACTCACCATGAACAGCTTTTTCAGAATTTCTAAGAATAAATGCATTAATATCTAACATCTATAGAAATCACTTTTAATTTTTCTCAAATGTTCATATAATCATATATTCTGCATTGGGCATATCCCTTATACTAGAAATCTAGTCTCAGACTTCTATATGTAGACATCTAGTCTTCCCAGTACCATTTGTTGAAGATTATATCTTTTCCTCATTGGTAATTTTGGCATCTTTGTCAGTATAAAGTAATTTATAAAATAATAACTAAGGAAAAGGTCATGGATCTGAGATGACTAGGAGGACATAGGAAAAGTTGGAGATGTGAGAAGAAGCAATGGAAATGATGCAAATACAGTATTTATCTAATTCTCAAAAAAAAACCAAATTAGAAAAAAAGAGAAAACTTTAAAAAATTAGGTGGTGGAAGTTACATTGGCTTGTCTCTGGGTCTTCTGTTCCATTGATCTACAGCAGCAATTTTCAACCTGTGCATCGTGACAGCCCCTTTCACAGAGTCACTTATCAGATATCTTGCATATCAGATATTTATATTACAGTTAGTAACTAACAAATTTACATTTCTGAAGTAGCAACAAAATAATTGTATGGTTGGGGGTCACTGCAACATGAAAAACTATATTAGGGTCACATCATTAGGAAGTGTGAGAACCACTGGTCTATGGTTTGCTTTAGGCTGACATGCTGCTTTTATTACTATGCCTCAGTAGTATAATTCTAAGTCAGGTATTGTAGTAACTCCAGAAATGGGTTTTTTTTTAGTTTGTTTTTTGCTAAGGGGTACTTTAGCTAGTGAGGAACTTTTGTAATTCCAATTACAAAGTCATAAGAGTGTTGTTTAGTTCTATTTATGTGGAAAATTTTTCAGAATTCTGACTGAAATTGTATTAAATTTGTAGGTTGCTTTTGGTAGGTTGAACATTTTTATAACATTGAATCTACCAATCCATAAACATTGGAGGTCTTTCCATACTCTAGTTTTTTCCTCAAATTTTTTTAGGGTCTTAAAGTTTCCATTAAGGAGGTCTTTCATTTCATTGATTAATTTTATTTCAAGGTATTATTTTTAAAACCATTAAACTGTATGTTTTAATGGATGAATTCTACATCTCTTCACTATATCACTTAAAGTTAGAAATAGGTTCCAGTTACTGAAATGATCCATTAAGATATAGCTTTCTTAAATATTCCAAAATAATTTTTAACTTGAAAGTAAAGAACAAGAGAAAAAGTGAACATGAAATAGTCAATAGCAGGGGATAAGAAATTTGTATTACAAATAGATAATACAATTTGAATCATGAAAATTGACATGAAGCTAATTCTTCTTTTAGTGTTAACTCTGCTGGGGATTGTTATTTTTTGGTGGTTGATGATTGCAGAGAAACATACTTGATAGAGAAAGTATAAAATACAGTTTGAAGTTCTATAGCTTCATAATAATTCCAAACTGTATTTGGAATACACTGAAATGCAAAGTCTTCCCTTTCTGGTTACTTTCACTGTGTGATTTTTTTTTTATTTGCAAGTTCTTTCATTTTTTGAGTATATACTGTGAGTGGAATTACTTCTCTAATTTGTTTCTTAATATATTGTCATTATAGGAATGTTGTTGACTTGTATGTGTTAATTTTATACTCTGCTACTTTGCAAATCTGAGTTTTATCAAGTTCATCAGATCTAAGCATTTTCTGATAGAATTCTCAGAGTTTTTTATATAGAAAATCACGTACTCTTCAAATAAGAATTTTGTATGCACAAATATCAGCTCCAAATGGATAAAAGACTTCAACATAAACCCCCAAACTCTGAAACTGCTGCAAGAAAAATGAAAGGAACACACTACAGAACACAGGCATAGGAAAGGATTTCCTAAACATGCCTGTTGTTGCTTCAACCGTGCTCACACAGACAGCTCTGCATCAACTAAGTGGTTCCCAAAAGGAAACAAACAAGATCTGAATGTGGGAGAGGAATTGTAGGGAGGAGGGAAGACAGGAGGGAAAGGGAGACAGGAGAGTGGAGTGAGGTCAGTCAGAATGCATCTTATACAGCTATGAAAATGCCAAATAGCAATTTCAATGCAAGTTTTTACAAAGTAGTAAAATACAGAATTTCGTTATATTTTGTGCTCCAAGTTTTATATGAACTCTAATTTTAGCTCACAGCACACTTCTTTCAATAAAATAAAATAGTAACATGATTGAACATTTAAAAAATATCTAACACAATAATTTTGGCAATAATATTGTCCAATGGGAGAAGTTCAGAGTCCTGAGACCAGTTGCTACTCGGCAAGTTCAAGCAAGGTGAGGAGAATGGACACATGAGATTAAGAAACTGATAAGACAAAATCTTGAGTCTAAAATGTAGATCAGTTAAGGACAAGTTGAAGGAACAAGGAACAAGAAAAGAATAGTTGGCTGTTATACTAAAGAATTAAAGTAACTGGAATAAGCAAGAATGTCGGGAAGGTGTGTATGCTCTGATTATCTGTGAGTGTGCTTTACTGTGTGATGACTGAAGATAATGTTCTTTCCATCAATCAGAACGAGTTGCCAAGAACAAATCTGAATTCTCCAGAAAGTACACATGAGCCCTCCTTCACAGGTACCCACAGATGATTGCTCATGGCTGAGTCTTCAACCTCCAGTCAAGTCAAAGCCTTGAGAAGTAAATGGGACACCACACCATGGACTAGGATATAGAGGGCTCCACTTAGTGTCCCAGGCTTATGTCTCTCCCCTGGCACCTGGTGGGCTTCAGGCCAATTAAATGGTTCCCATTTTTAATATATTGCATCCCATCCTCAAGGGACCATGACTGTGACTTGATTTCTTACCTGGATACTTACTTAGATAAGGACATTCTCTGGAGAGTAAATAATGGTAACTGGGGTAAGAAAAGCTTGGTTGTGAAGCTGTTCAAAGAGAACCACATATCCTAAGCCCTTGTATTTCTGGCCTGAATTTTTCTCTCTCCAGAAGTGTCTTGCTTCCAGTTTCCAAATAGAGTTCAGAAACTGCAGATGTCCCGCTTCCTTCACATGTGTGGGGCAGGTTTTATGTCTCAGCTGCTCTGAAACCACATTGCAAAGATGATTCAGTCACAGATTCTGTATGAAGAGAGCTGTGGTCTTTGGAAAGAAATAAGGTGTGGAGTAACAGCGATGCTGTCCTGCTCCTAGAGTCCTGGAAGACCTCTGATAGTGACAGATGAGCAGAACTGGACACTTGAAATGTACCCCAACACTTAAGAGTAGGAGACATCTCAAGACAACTCTTTCTCTGTGCTTTGCACATTTTCTTGATAAAAGCATCTCAAAAGTTTCTAGAGGATAGAGTGAGGACTAGAGATAAAGTGCTTCCCCAGCACCCAATAAAAGAAGAAACCTGGCAGAGATGACAGGAAATACTATTATCATAATATCTCCAATATTATTGGCCCTTACAGTGACTAATAAAATTTCACTAAGTTAAAATAAGTGGAGCTGGTGAGATGACTTGATGCATAAAGTTTTTGTGGCCAAGTCCAACCATGTGAGCTCAATACATGAGGCAGAGACCTTAGAAAGAAAGGATGGACACAGTTGACCCCTGACCTACCATTGAACATGGCAGCTGCATGTACACATGGAAGGAAGGGAGAGGCATGGAGGGAAGAAGGAAGAAGGAAGGAAGGAATAAAGAAAGAGGGAAAGAATGAAAAAGAGAAAGAAAGAAAAGTAGTAAATTTAAGGTCAAAATAGGATCCCACTGAAATCACTGCTTTTGCTTTTAATCTACAGGGGGAAAAAAGAGCCAGAACTGGGGCGTAGTGGGTGGTGGTGCACATCTTTAATCCCAGCACTGAGGAGACAGACACAAGTGGCTTTCTGTGGCCAACCTGATCTACATAGAAGTTCCAGGACAGCTAGAGCTACACAGAGAAACTCTGTCTGGGAAAAAAAAAGCTAGAAGTTAGTCATATTTGGAAATAAACTAAAAATGTAATTAGAACTGTATGTTCACTGAATGTTTAATTTCCCTTTTATCAAATGTGTGTGTGAGTGTGTGTGTGTGTGTGTGTGTGTGTGTTGGGGGGGCATGCATGTATTCCTGCAAGCATGATGTTTTTGTGGGTTTGATTGTGTGTTTGTGCCTTCATGTGATTTTTGGATCACAGAAATAAATGCTTGCCTCACAGAATGTTTTAAGAACCATTCCCTACAATGCAGTTTTGGAATAAATGATAATAAATAATCTTAGTATTCAAAATGTTTGATAGAATTTAGTAGTAAACCCATTTTGTTTGTACCTTATTATTCTTGGTATGGGAATTTTTGTAACATATATACTTCAATAAAAAATTGTTTTCTATTTAGGTTTTTTAAAATGCTTCATGATTTCATCTTGATAGAATGTATCTGCTCAGAAATGGCTCCTGTATTCTTAACTGATTTGGATTTTATTTTTCTTTATGTTTTCAGTGCATTTAGATTATTTCTTTAAGATTTTCCTGATCTTCTGATGCAGTTATATGCTAGGATTTGAGCAAGCGTTGGCAAGATCTAATGCAAAGGTCTCATTTCCAAGGCTGGTATGTGAGGTTCTGTGCCCTAGAGGATGTCATCCTGTTGTCAAGAAGCCATGTGCTTGCTGAGAATGAGTCAAGTGCAATAATTAAAATGTCAAAAGTAAACTGAAACTTTACAAATATTTTCCTGGAGAATGTGAAAGGTCACCTGAAGGAACAGTGCTGTTCCCCTGAGGCTGTTCTCCTGGGTTCCAGACCAACAAGATAGAGAGAGATGAGGAGATCATTCCTCAGTGATGCAGAAGGTGAACCTAAACCAGGTCTTGTGAGCTGCCAAGTGCTTGAAGGGTGGGAATAATAAACCTCCCTACATATAAATATCCCTCTTCCCCAGGGGCTCTGGTAGAGTCTATTTTCTTACCCTTTGCTAAGTCTGTAAACAAACTCAGCACCATGAGGCTGATCCTGTGTCTTCTGCTGGCTGTTTGTTGCTATGAAGGTAAGTATTATTTAAGCTCAGTCCAGCCACAGCTCCTGCTAAGTTCCTCTCTTTGCACAGTTGGTAGGTTAATGAGTGATAAGGTTGAGGACAGAAAAAGACAATCTAAATTTTTTCCTAACCTTTTTTACTAGCCCTCCTAAAAGACCAGAAACATTCAACTAATTTTCTTCTACTTAGGAAGTCTGATGGGGACAGGGGACAAGAAGACCATTATGAGCAGAGGTCAGGAAGTCTTTTATTAGAGGGACTTTGTTGCTTGTGTTATTTTTCAGTTTATTATCTTTGTATCTGGCAAAGTGACTTGAGAGAGCTCTGTTCCACAGTCAGTATTTTCCAACTCTGTGAGTCATACTCATCTCAGATCCCTCCACTAGACTCTGATGATAAGAAGGCTCGTGTAGTCCAATCAGATTTCTGGGGTCCTACCAATAACAGGGACAGAAATGGTGCAGTCATTACCACTAAGGCTCATCTCATTCTGTGTAAATAGAGCATCCATGCACACTCTGTACCTTCAGAATGAACCACGATTTGTGGACTGTTACTCTCCTTCCTCTGACTGTCTAACTATTCCTGATCCAAAGTCTACAACATGTCCCTACAGTCTGATGGAATCTGATTGACACTGTTTGGGCATCTCCTAAGGACAGGATTGCTGTGTCCTTGGGAAAACTGTCTGTTGGCACATCCCTGCAATTCAAGCTGTGTGAAGCTGAAACATGAGGGGCTTTGGTCTGAGATCAGCCCAGGGCACCTCTGAAGATTTGTGGTGTTTTTAGGGTCTTGAAGGGAATGCAGAACCTAGATTAGGAAAGCTGATTTCTTCACTTCTACTCAAACATTCATCATAGATCTGTAGAAAGCATAAGGTGGTGTCAGCTTCCCCTGTCACCCTTCTTAGAAGTAAATCTGAGCATCATTGTGGAAAGACAAAGCTTTTCACAGTTTCCCAGATGTGCTCTGGTGTGTCAATGCTGATGAACTTAGCTAGGCAGCAGTGCTAGCTCATCATGCCTTTAATTCCAAAAAGTGAAAGAGAGAGGTACGTGGATCTCTGTGAGTCTGGAGCCAGCCTTACATACACATCAAGTTTCAGGAGCCCAGGGCTACACAGAGAAATATTGTCCGGAAAAGAACCTGATCAACTCTTGTAACTTCAACTTTTACCTTGAACTGTTCTTGAAGCCTAAATTCATCAGTTTCAAAATGTGACCTTTCTACACATAATCAGTCTGCATGGCCTTGTGTCTTGTAAAATTCTAACTCTGTTATGTCAAAGTTGAATCACACAAAAATTTCTTTTTTTTAACTATCCAAGACTCATAGACATAATGCTGTGAGTGAAGTAATACCTCCAACATTTAATGACAGAAAGAGAACTTTCAGCATGCCATAGAAGTTTTGGGTGTTGTGAATGTGACTGAAAATACAGAAACATAGTCAATAATAATCCTTGTTCAGTCACTTGCTATATGATCTTGTTGAAGTCTCACTGTCTTGCTTCAATGCAGTCACTAGAGTGAGCAATAATACTGGTTATCTTTTTCAGTCTGTGGCCTTAAGTTAGAGAGACTCATGATAAAAAATTAAAAATAAGGGGCTGGAGAGATGGCTCAGCAGTTAAGAGCACCGTCTGCTCTTCCAGAGGACCCGGGTTCGATTCCCAGCACCCACATGGCAGCTAACAACTGTCTGTAGTTCCAGTTCCAGGCAAACACCACAGCAAATAAATAAATAAATAAAGTTTTTAAAAAAAAAATAAAATATAATTTTGATTAACTGAATTTTTCTTCTTAAACTTTCCAGCTAATGCTGCATTTGTCTGTAAAGCAAGATTACGTGAAAGCGACACCTTCATACTGCGGAGTGAGGAACTCCTGAGGTGGGAGCTTCAGCGATATGATGCACCTCCAGAAGCTATTGAAGCAAGACTGAAAGTGAAGAGATGTGTAGATAGTACAATGACCTATCCACAGAGATTTAGCATATCATTATTTTTGGTATGTTCATTTTGCTTTACACACTCAGGAGGCCATAAATTAGGTTGACCTAACATTTTGTGGGAAACACATGGATGAATTGAGACACTGAAATTACAAATCACCAGTGATAGGTTAGTTCAGGAATTCAGGGCTGATTCGAATTCAGTTATAAACAGTGCCAGGGATAGATGCCTCCTTCTAGAGTCTCACCCTAGCTGCAACACTGTCATGGCATCCTAACAAGGACAAATGGAACCTACAATGGGAAGATTCGGGGCTAACTCTATTGAGGCCAACTCTATCTATTAAGAGATTTGCTGAAGTTAACATCTGCACCATGAGTGGATATTATCTCTGTTGAATGTCCTGGGGACTGTTGATGGATAAATTTCACACAGATGAAAGGAAGGAAGCTGGAGACAACTTCTTTAAGAGCGAAATACTGTCAGGATGCATTTCTCTGACACCTTTGCCCGGAGCCTGTGAACATCCTGTTTCCAATGGTTCTTACCCAACTGTGTCCTGGGTCTCCTCTGGTTATCACATTGGAAAGAGAGTAGAGTTCACAATTCTAAAACATCAGAAAAAGTTTCACCTGGTGATCTGTGACTCACTCTGTCCCCTCCTGATCACAGAGACATAATAACTTGAGCCACACTGTTGAGTCTATTCAGTGTGTATTTTCCTAAATTTGGAAAGAGTTTTCACTAATATGTGTTGTTTGAAGTAATTTCCCCAGAACAATTCAGCATTTCCCCCAAGCACATTTTGTAGATCTGTCCACAGTGCACTTCCATGCAGCACTGGTTTGTCAACATTTCTTCTCCTGTAGTAGCATGACCTTTGTAGCAGGAATCCTAATTGATCTTATTTAAAAAATCCAAAGACAGATATTGGGGTAAATGCTGAAAGATCAGGGAGACAAAGGAACAAGCCACTAGAGAGACTTCTTACCACTTCTGAATCCTCAGTCTGAAAAGGGGCTAGCACCTATTTTTGGGAACCCTCTGACTGAATTGGGCTGAGATCTTTGTCTCCACCTGTCTTATAGTCCTGTCTTCATCTCCCTAGTGCTGAGATTAAAAATGTGAATTCTCACTTCCTGACCTCTATAATTAGCTAGTGGCTGGCACCTTCTCTGATGTTCAGACAAGCTTTATTTGATACAGAACAAACAAAATGTCACCATAGTCTTCAGATTTCTTCTCTTACTTTCTGTTTCTTTCCAGGCACAAGTTGTAGGATACTGTCTCAAGGAATAACAAAACATGACTCTTCCTGCTCTTTATTGGTTCTCAAGGACAAACTGACTTTCCCTGACCAATGTGGAGGTTTCAACGTCTTGCACTAATAAATTTCTCTCTTTGCATGTTACCATCTGTCTTGTTATCCTAATTCTTGGGACTTGCACTGAATGAGTTGATAAAATATGAGTTTTCAGCGATGGTAATAAGTTACAGAGATAATATCTGTCAATATAATAATTATGCCTGGCAAATCAGGCATCAGGAACACTGGTGTTTGGTCAAGCGTCATCTAGCACTGCCTTGCAAGTAAGTTTCTCATTTCTGTAACCTAAACTGAAAATTATCATACATGACAACAAACATTGGCCTGTCCTGTGGCCACTGTCATGAACTTTCTCATTCCTACACATGTACAATGTGCCAGTCACTGAAAGAAAATCCCTGGTCATCATAAATCACTTATCTGCCAGTCAGGGTTCTTCAGCCAGTAGACTCTGACTTTATAGCGGCCTCCTTGGCACTCACTGCTGCACCCATCCACACGGGTGATTAATGAGGAGGGGACCTGAAAGGATGGAGACAAGCCCTCCACATCTACAGGTCTCAGAGCTGTGCTTGTTTTCAGACACCTAGCACAAATGTGAGATGTGACTCCCTGATGTGGAATATGTCTTTACACTGTGTGCATGTGTCACTGTGATTGTTTTCATAAAGAGCTGAATGGCATCAGCTAGGCAGGAAGAGGTTAGGCATGACGTTTTGAGCTCTTACTTTTCCCAACTCATGCAACCAGGAGGCTCTGGCTTTCTTTTATTACTATAGTTCTTAGGAGATTTTGAACAGTGTATTTTGATCATTCTACCCTCCCCCTCAATTTCTCCTACCTTGTGTCCTCTGCTTCCCTACCCACTTACCACTGTGTCCTCTGTGGTGGTGTTTTTACCCCATAGTGTCTCATTTGTGCTGTCCATATATACTCAGATGTGTGGCCTTCCACTGCTATGAGGTTGACCTGAGAGAGGGCATACTTAAAGAACATTGACTCTCCCCCTCCCAGAATCTACCAAGTGCTAAGAGCTCCTTAGTTCAGTGGAACTTTCTGTCCATCTCCCCTGTTCATCCTGGAATTTTGTCTGTCTTAAGCTAGTGAGGATTTATGCATACTGTCACATCTGCTGCAGTTCATACATGTAGTCACCTGCTGTGTCTTGAAGACTCTGTGTCCGTGCAGTCACTTTCCAAGACCAAAACCAAGCTGGGCCCTTCTTGCTTTTGTTTTGTTATGTTCATTCCTCATATTTCTTTTTTTTATACACTTACTCATCGCTGGAATTTTTAATGGCTTTTACTTTTTAAACTCTATATTTATTAGTTTAAATATGCTTATTTTTACTAAGTGTTCTTCCTTAGACACAGTTTTTTTTTTTTAATTTGTTTCCCTAGTCTCCTTTTTTTCATTCTTTCTTTAAATACTTAGGGGTTTTATTTGATTACTTGCTTGTGGTGATAGTAGTTTGTTTGCCTTCTCTGTTCCCTAAAGAGTTGCCTATTATAGTTGTTGACTTAAAAGACTATTTCTTTTTTCTACCACTACAAACAGAAAAAAATGCCTTTACAATCCCCACTTATAATAATTCTTGGCCCGCAAAGAAGTATTAATGAAAGGTTTTCCTAGAGAGAATGTCAAATAACCTCACTCTGTGCCAATATTTTGTACAGCAGCTATTAATAGTGATAGGTAACCAATTTCCCTAATCTGTCATTAATCACTTTTATAGACTATATCTGATAGGTTGACTCAAATATAGATATTTTAGAAAAAAAGTTCAAAAAGTGGAAAATATTTCCTGCTTGTGATTTACAAATTGTTCCTGAATAAAACACAAAGAGGAGAATGCCTGCCTGAGAAGGTTGTGTTCCTTGACCAGGTTTGGTCTGTGGAGCGTGTCTACACACACTCCTTAACAGACAAGACAAGAGTTCGGCTGCGAGGGACTCCTCCGGCTGCACCTAAAAGAGGGGTCATTGCACAGTGACCCCACCTCCAACTGCATCAGCAGAGAAGGGCTGAGGATTTGAAATCCAGATTCAGACTCTGCCCAGAGGTGAGGTGACGTGAGCAGGCTCCTGCGCCTAAATCCCTGCCCGGGAAAGCTGTATTCCAGGACCAGGTTCGGTCTGTGGTGCGTGTCTCCAGTCACTCCTTAGCAGACAGGACTAGAGTTTGGCTGTGAGGGGCTCCTCCAGCTGCTACTAATACAGGGGAACTTCCACGGACACCTGGCCTCCTACTGCATCACTAGAGAAGAACTGAGGTCTTGAAATTCGGACCCCTGCCCAGAGGAGAGTCAGAGATTGAGCAGACCACTTTCTCACAAGAGACAGAAGACACATAAGCCCTCTTCCCACAACTGACCAGGAGCCACCTAATCGTGAACCACTGAAGCCATGGGCAGATGCTAGTGCAAAAATACATATAATAATATAAAGAACAACAAGGTAACTCCAGAAGAAAGTGGTGGTTCTACAACTACAAGACCTGAACAGAGCAATGAAGAGGAAGCAGAAGGAAGCAACACCAAAAACACCTTTATGAAGATCACTGAAGCCTTCAAAGAAGATATGAAAAATCCCCTTAAAAAATAGAAGAAAATATAAACAAAAAAATTGAAAAAGATGAACAAATCTTTGAAAACAAAAAACAAAAAAGGTAAACCAAAAAAGGAAAGAAACATGCCAGGAACTAAAAACTGAAATAGAAGCAATTAAAGGCCCAAAATGAGGCAAAGATGGAAATAGAAAACATGAAGAAAAAAGCTGGAACTACAGATACAAGCATAACCAACACAATCCAAGAGATGAAAGAGAGTATCTCTGAAGTGGAAGACTTAGTAGGTGAAGTAGATATATCATTCAAAGAAAATACTAAAACCAAAAAAGCCATAACACAAAATGTTCAGGAAATCTGGGACATCATAAAAAGACCTAACTTGAGAATAATAGGAATAGAAGAAGGAGAAGAATACCAGCTCAAAGGCACAGATAATGTATTCAGTAAAATCATAGAAGAAAACTTTCCTACCTTGAAAAAGGAAATGCCTATGAAGATACAAGAAACTTAGAGAACACCAAATAGATATGACCCGCAAAAAAAGGCAGCATGCCACATAATAATCAAGCCACAAAACATACAGAACAAAGAAATAATTTTAAGAGCTGCAAAAGAAAAGGCCAACTTACCTAGAAAGGCAGACCAATTAGAATAACACCTGACTATTCAATGGAAACAATGAAAGCTAGAAAGGCTTGGTCAGAAGTTATACAGACACTAAAAGAGCATGCCTGCCAAACTAGAATAATATACCCTGCAAAATTATCAATCCCCAAAGATGGAGTAAACAAGATAGTCAAGACAAAGTCACATTGAAACAATACCTATCTACCAATCCAGCACTATAGAAAGCATTAGAGGGAAAACTCCACCCAAAGGATCCCAGATACACCCATAAAACAACAAACAATCAATAATCCCACAGAAGAATACCCCAGAGAAAGGAAATGCAAACAAGTTACCACCAAAAATAGCAGGAAATATCAATCAGTGGTGACTAATATCCCTTAATATCAATGGACTCAACTCACCTGTAAAAAGACACACACTAACAAGATGGATACAACAACAGAAGCCAGTCTTCTGTTGCCTACAAGAAACACACCTCAGCCACACCATAGGCTCAGAGTAAAGGGTTGGCAAAAGATTTCCCAGTTAAATGGTCCTAGGAAACAAGCTGGGGTTGCCATCCTAATATTTAACAAAGTAGACTTTGAGCTAAAAGCAATTAAAGGGGGCCAGGTTGGACATTATTTATTCATCATAGGAAAAATTGGTCAAGAGGAGATTTCAATCCTGAATATTTATGCCCCTAATATAAGGGCACCTATCTATGTAAAAGAAACACTGCTAAAGCTCAAATCTCACATCAATTCTCACATCTAATAGTGGGAGACTTCAATACCCCACTTTCACCCCTGAATAGGTCAACTAGACAGAGACTCAATAGAAAAATAAGAAATTTAACAGAGATTATGATGCAAATGGATTTAATAGATATCTACAGAAGCTTCTACCCAAATGAAAAATAATATACATATTTCTCAGCTCCTCATGGAACTTTCTCTAAAATTGACCACATAATTGGTCATAAAACAATTATCAATGGATACAAAAAATGAAAATAATCCCTTGTAACATATTGGACCACCAGGGACTAAAGTTAGAGTTCAACAACATAAAAAACCAAAGAAAGTCTACCAACTCATGGAAACTAAACATCACTTAGCTGAACCACCTCTGGGTCAAGGAAGAAATTAAGAAAAAAATCAGTCTTCCTAAAATTTAAAAAAAATGAACCCACAATGTACCCAAACTTGTGGGACACACTTAATCTTACTAACAATATGTGATCCCCTACATTTGGAAGATACACCCTATACGTAAGGAGAAACTAAGACTCTTTGAGACAAAGTATAAAATTACCTTATTTGTATGGTAGCTAAAATAATTTTTACTCTAAAATTATTCTACATCACATATATCATTATAAATTGTATCTCTTGGATTTTTTTCTGCTTAGGATATTGTCATAATCCCTTTTGGGGGAATAATGTTGCCCTGAAATTTCTTTAATCTTTAGATAAAGGTTCACCTGTATTCCTAAGATTTCAATCAGAAATGTGTTATTTTCTACAGTAGAAAAAGTATACAGCACAAGAACTTGGAAGAAGGAGAGGAGCTGGTACAGAAGCCAAGGAGGGGTACTATCTGCTGGCTTCTTTGTCATGACTTGCTCAGCCTAATTTGTTATAGAATCAAGGACCATCATTCCAGGGGTGGCCTCTCCAACAATGGGCTGGGCCCAAACACAACAATCAAGGATGATAAGAGAATAATCATATTATTAAAATGCCATACATGCTTAGCTGTGGTTTGATCTTATAAAGGCATTTTAAAAAAAAAAAAAAAAACTTTTTTATTTTTTTGCCTTGGTGTTTTGCCTGGAACTGCAACTACAGACAGTTGTTAGCTGCCATGTGGGAGCTGGGAATCGAACCCGGGTCCTCTGGAAGAGCAGACGGTGTTCTTAACCGCTGAGCCATCTCTCCAGCCCCATAAAGGCATTTTTTAATTGACTTTATATTTTATCAGATGATTTATATTTGTGGCAAATTGACATACAACTATCCAGAAAAATAAGCTTTTGTATTACACGTTTTTTATAAATTTCCTACTTCTTGATAATTAAATACAAGGATTAAATATATATAGATAAAACAAAAAAAAACTTGTGGGACACAATGAAAGCAGTCTTAAGAGGAAAATTCATACACAGCACTAGATGCCTACATGAAAAACCTAGAGAAATCCCACGCTAGAGACCTAACAGCTCAGCTGAAAGCCTTAGAACAATTAAAAGCAAACTCACCTAGAAGGAGTAGACGGCAGGAAATAATCAAATTTCAAGTTGAAATCAATACAATTGAAACAAAAAGAACAATACAAAGAATCAATGAATCTAAGAGTTGGTTCTTTGAGAAAGTCAGCAAGATAGATAAGCCCTTATCCAAACTAATCAAAAAGCAGACGGAGAGCATCCAAATCAACAAAATCAGAAATGAAAAGGGGGACATAACAACACACCCCTAGAAATACAAAGATTTATCAGATCATACTTTGAAAATCTGTATTCCACAAAAATGGAAAACCGAGAAGAAATGGAAAGCTTTCTGGACAGGCACCATCCACCAAAATTAAATGAAGATCAGATTAATTACCTAAACAGGCCTATAACCCTCAAGGAAATTGAAGCAGTTATTAAAAGCCTCCCCAAAAATAAAAACCCTGGTCCAGATGGTTTCAGTGCTGAATTCTACCAGACATTCAAAGAAGAATTACTACCATTACTCCTCAAACTATTTCACACAGTAGAAACTGAAGGAATATTGCCAAATTCCATTCATGAGACCACAATTACCCTAATACCCAAGCCACTCAAAGACACAACAAAGAAGGAGAATTACAGACCAATTTCCCTCATGAATATTGATGCTAAAATTCTCAACAAAATTTTGGCAAACTGTATACAACAATGCATAAAAGATATCATCCACCACGACCAAGTAGGTTTCATCCCAGAAATGCAGGGCTGGTTTAACAAACGAAAAACTGTAAATGTTATCCATCATATAAACAAACTAAAGGAACAAAATCACATGATCATATCCTTAGATGCGGAAAAAGCCTTTGACAAAATCCAACACTCCTTTATGATTAAAGCCCTGGAGAGATCAGGAATACAGGGAGAATACCTAAATATAATTAAGGCAATTTACAAGAAGCCGACAGCCAGTATCAAACTTAATGGAGAAAAACTCAAAGCAATCCCACTAAAGTCAGGAACTAGACAAG
>PVIH01011971.1:0-66040 GCA_004025045.1 Sigmodon hispidus
TATATACCCAGAAGTGGTATTGCTGGGTCCTTGGGGAGATTGATTCTCAATTTTCTGAGAAACCTCCATATTGTATTCCAAAGTGGCTGAACAAGCTTACAATCCCACCAACAATGGAGGAGTGTTCCCTTTGCACCGCATCCTCTCCAGCATAGGCTGTCATCTGTGCCTTTTATCTTAGCCACTCTAACAGGTGTTAAGTGGTATCTCAAAGTTGTTTTGATTTGCATTTCTCTGATGATAGCCAAGACTTATACAGGCAATTCTCAACGGAGGCTTCTTCCTTTGTGATTTCTCTGAATTTTGTCAAGTTGACATGAAACCAGCCAGCAAATTTCTACTAAAACTTGTCCAGCTGCTGATGTTCTGCTTTTCCTACCTTCTCATGTTTTAGATCAGGAAAGATTTAAATCCATTTCTGTAACCCAAGAAGAAACTACTTGATCTAGGGTGTCTTTCAATAAAAATGGGTTGAATTAAGTTGTCAGAGCTAGTTTATAATGAGTCTGAGCCATAAGTCAAACATTTTGTATTTAAAATAAGCCTCTGAGTCAAGATGTAGAAAACTGGCACAGGTTCAGTTTAACCCTGTTGATCCAGTAGCCTAGACAAATAGGCTCACTGGTCTAAGTGCCCTGGACAAATCTCACACTGTTGTCAAACAATAAACCCTCTATATTAATCATCATAGCTGTACTGTGATCTTGTGTACCTCAATCACTTATGCCTACCAACTAAATAAAACTACTTGATTTTTAAAAATCATAAAAGTGAAGACAGGAGAATTCTCCAAAAACCAGGATCAGGGAATCTAGTACATATGGCTCTGGTTTCCTGCATGGCCAATCCCTGTGAGTCCTTGTTGGTTCCTTCTATGCTTTTCTTCTCCACTCATGTATGTCTGTACTGTGAGTAGGACCATGAGATTCACTCAAAGCCAGCCCCCAATGGACACTAAAGTTCACTTAACAGCCTTTAAGCCTGAGCTCTCCACCCTGGCCTAGACAAAGGTCGTTAAGACCCAAATATAATACAGCCTTATCCTTGGTCCCTCAATGGCCTTGTCACTCTTAGGGTTGTATTGTTTTATACTACTCTAATCATATTTCCTCATATCCTAGGCTCAGCTTATTCTTTTATGATGGAAAATTTATGAAGACAAGACCCATTTTCCTAGCAGACCCTCCTGTTCCATGCTGCTGATGTTCTCTAAGGCAAATGTGCTCTGCTCTCTTTTGTGCTACCATAGTTCTACAGACACTGTCTTCTTCTGTAGATCATAAAAGGGCAGTTCCCAAAAAGTGCTCCAGTGTAATAAAAGGAAATAAATTCCTTAGAGTAGTGAGATATTAGAAAATTTTATATCAGAGTATAATTAAAATAAGGTTACACCTAGTAAAATATGAAAACATACACTTTCTGATGGTAACCTTTTCTTGTTTTTAAAATAGCCTCTGTCTCCTTTTGACCCCACATATTTACAAATCTTCACAATGCTAAATTATATACATACAGTTACATATCTTTCTTTGTATACATACAGCCATTCATCCACATATCTTTCTTTTACATACATTACTCTTTTTAAAAATTTACTTATTATGTATACAGTATACAAAAGAGGGTACCAGAAGTCATAATAGTTGGTTCTGTGAGACACTATGTGGTTGCTGGGAATTGAAGCCAGGACCTCTGGAAGAACAATCAGTGTTCTTAAACTCTTAGCCCTCTCTCCAGACCCTACGTACATTACTCTTAAACATCTTTTTTTTATATATATACATTGTACTCCCTTGCCTCCTCACAGTTATAATTTTCCACAATGCTATTCATGTCATTTATATCACTTTTCACCTCTTAACATTTTACACTATTTTAACACATTTTCACATAGCTTTTTGCAATCTTCATTCTATCACATTTCTTTCATCCTTTTTAATGCTTTCTTATCCACTACTCAGCACACACGTACAAAGACATGTACACATTCATTATCCTCTGCTCTCAAAATAGTTTCTTCACATCCCTATTTCAGTGAATGCCTACATGTATTTATTCCCACCTTTGGCACAGTTCTTTCTACAGAAGTTCTTTCCTCAGCCTTTTATTTTTTCTCTTTGGCCATTAAGCACAGTTCATCATACAGCACATGACCACACACTCTTATTTATAACACTCCTCCTTTTTTTTTATACTACATTGCTGGTGCCTCTACCCTGGCCATACTCTGTACTATTCCAATTATATATTCAGGAAAATTACCACTCTCAAAATAAGATAATAATTTAGTTTTGTTCAGCCTAGTAAAGTCACAAAGCACAACCAGTGAGTATATGCTTGTCCTAGCATATAACTGTTCTTCAGAAAGAAAACGACATTGAAATTAACAATAACAGTAGCAAGTTGAACCTTGAATTAGCAGAGTATATGCAGAAAGACAATCATTGCCAGAAAAATTTATCAAAACATACTAAAATTAATTTACCAATAAATGGCACCAGTTAATTAGTATTTATATAATTTTTGCAGGGACAATTTAGTCTGCTTTGAATTTATTCTGGACTGTAGAGTTAATTCTGTTTTAGAAAAAAATACTATTACTTTTTTGAGTCCGCAAAGAATATTTTGGTATTATTTCTGTACATCAGAATTATACAGCACAGAGAAATTAACTTTCTAATCGTTGACAACTCTAAGAATGGCCTAACATGTAAAACACACACCAAAGTGCTATGGATAAATCCCCATATCTGTTTTTATTAGTCAGACATAACAGTGGCACCCATGAAAGATATGGAAAGAAAACAACTGGTCATTAAGTCATTGAGCTGTGCCAAATGATGCTCCTAATAAGAAAATTATATGTTTTATGGACCAACTTGTCAAACACAAGTTGTCACTGCTGCAAATTACCACAGACCTTGCAGCCTGGTGATTTCCTTCACTTGCACCCACTTTTCAGTTTTGCATCATATAAATTCTGTAAACCCTTGTCAATCATTTTGTTACCTTTGGTTCTTATGTAATCTTCTGACGTTTTATTCACATTCTGATCACAACAGGACACAACCTGCCTGTTCCCAAACCCCATAGCTACCAGCAACCTAGGTAATATAGCCACCAGCAGCTTTGTGTGAAGGACCCAGGGATACTTCTCTTTTAAATAGTCATTCTAAGCTGAGCCAGGCAGACCTCCTGCTGTGTCCTTCCATCTCCTAGGTCTCAGTGACTTTGAACACCCCTTTACTCTGTGCTTCTTTGCTAACTAAAAGCTCCTCCTGCCTTCCTTGTTCTGACTCTTTAACAAAAAATACCCCATCAGAGCAGGGTCTCATTGAGTTTTTTTTTTCTTCTTCTTTATTTTGTATTTATCAAAAAATAAAAATAAAAAGAATTTAAAAAAAATTCAGAGGTAAAGCTGAACACAAAGAAAATATATGTGTAGTAATCTTATTTGCATTTCCCTCCTTGATAAGCCATGCTTATGATTATTATCCTCTGTATAGTTATTGTTAACTCCGGCATTTTTTTTTTAAATTCATTGAGTTTTTAGTGTATCTTGTGGCTTTCCTCTTAGGGCTAGAGATTTCTTCATGCTTGGTTTGTGGCTGTACCAGACTGTGTTGCTCAGGCTGGCCTCACACTCCTGGCCTCAGCAAATTTTTCTGCCTTAGCCTTCCAGATGCTGAGATGACAGGTGTGTGTAACCATGCTGGCTAAAATATAGGTTTTATCAAAGACATGAATCCAAGATTCTCACTACATCCAACAGCAGGAGCACCCATTTTCTAAAGTGTTCAGTCATCTTAAACTATGTCTAACACTTGGAGAGTGTAAGAAGACACTTTGTTTTTAAGGACCTGACTATATCATCAAAACCAGGCAACATGCAAACATTTCAGAGGTTACGAACAAAATAGTCACTCAGTGGTATGGTTCCCACTAGGTAAAGTGAAAGCCCACTTTTCATCTCTGCCATATCAGTACATAAACATCTGAATGGTATGTAGTTTATCACTTCTGTGATTGGATAGTATATGTGAGGATATGGGCCTCATTTTCAGGGCTAAGTGCCCTAACTCACAGAACCTCACCAGGTCCAGAAATTATTTTCAAAATTGAGGGCCTGAGTTCAATCTTCATAATCCCTATCATCCAAGAAGTGAGCTTCCTCAAGTTACCCTTGACCCTCATATATTTCTACCTATTTCTCACAAGGTGTACTTAAGAAAAAATGGCAGTTTCAGTCACATAACTATAAACCCAGAATGTGAGAGGTTGAGAGAATCTCAGTTTGATACCAGCTTGGTATTCAGATCAGGTTTAGGGAAACCAAGAGAGAAGGACAAGCCTTTGCCAAGACCCCTCCTTTGACTATTTCATTGCAATCATAGGCTGCAGAGGAGAACCAGGAGGATAATAGTCCCTGGAACTACAGGACATACCCTCTAGCCCTTGACTTTGGGATCTGGCTTAGTTACTGAAAATTTGACCTAATGTCTCCATGCAGCAAAAAGATGCCATTACAATTTACAACTAGCAGGCTCTGAATGTGCTTTTCTAATATAGATGGAATGCAGTAACCAGAGAAACAGCCTTAAGAAATAATTACTGTTTTGTATGTGCAGGTGGCCACTTGAGCCTAGGACAAGCATATCTGCCTTGCATGTGACCAATCCTAAGTTTATTCCTATGCCTCATAAAGACCCCTATACCCTCTTGCTTTATTTCCTACAAACACCCTTACCCCTGGCTACTTGTTTCTCCTTTTCCATTTTTTCATCAGATGGATAGATAGACAATATTGACGTAAGTCATGATTTAAAAGACTCTTTGATTTTGCATTGGTTTGATTTCTTGGTGGTCTTTGGGGTCTGGACTTTGGGTATCGCATTGGGAGTTCTATTGAGATCCCAAAGCCCATAATGTTCACTGTCCATTGAGTCTAAAGGTGTCAAGATAAGGTAACATTTTGTATTGCATAGCTGGCTCTGTTACTGGTTTCTCACTTTCTGAGTGTTAGAAATATATCTTTAAAGCCCACAGATGATCTAAATGTACATACTGACGATATTGTGGGTTAGGGTCCTGAGTGATATCTCAGGACTCCTGATGAGTCATGAAGAGACTCCATTATTGGGACAGAAGACACAATTACATTATTGGTAATGTTTAACTGGAAGGCAAGAGATATGAATATCTAAGTATTCAGTATAGCTGTGTCCTTATACTTTATTGTTTTTTTCCTAAAGTTGTTGCCCTATCGTCAAGCTGTTAAAAATCCATGGTGAGCTTAAACTATTATGGCTAGTTAGTCTGTGTATCACACTTCTACCAATGCCCCTCAAAGACACACATGAACATCAGGGCACATTGGAGTAAAGAGTAAACGATGTATTCCTTACTGCATGAGAAATGAGACAACACACAAATTTAGAATGAGAGGAGTGAGAGAGAGAGAAACTCAAGGAAATAAATAAACAAAATACACTACACATCCCCTGCCACACAGTAAAATCAGTCCTATAAATAAGTTTTTAGTTCCAATTTCCCACCTTTAAAGTACTTTTCTAAGAGTTCCAACAAACGACTCCAGGAAACGATTTATAAATTATTAAAAATATAAAAAATCAAACACGAACTCACTAAAAAGTAATGTTGTCAATACCCATATTGAGAATTAAGAAAAATACAAACAAATTAAACATGAAATTAACTAGCCTGCAAATAATATAACAATCAAATTTGAAATATAAAATAGGGAAAAATTATTTGATGAACTCTATTATGTCTTTGTAAAATTAAGAAAAAATCTCAAGCAATTCAACAAGAGATAGATGCCCAGTAAACTCTTGCTCTATGCCCATCTATAGGGTAATTGTTTTTATTATCTCAGAAAATTTGTTTATTTTCTTCAACAATCTTGTTCTCCTCAGAGGACATATGAAAATTTAAATAATTTGGTTATGTTTGATGTTACTATCAGCCTTTCCAGACATAAAAATAAAGCACTAAAATTTTATAGCCTATTTGTTTTTTACTATCTGTTGTATCTCAGTCCTTTCTGACTTTATGTTCTAAACCACAGGGCAGCCTACAAGCAGATGACAGTCACCTACAAATGTAATTTCAGCAGACCCCACTATTCTTCTGGCTTCTGAAGGTAATAAGCACTCCTAGGATTTAAAGACAGGCAGGCATTCAGACATGTGCATATGTGTAATCACAGGCATGTGTTTATGTGGTGCTGTTATCTTTAGACCAGCATCAATATTACAGTGAAGTGAGTTACATGAGCACAAGAATCTAAATCTCTGCTGGGTGTTGCACAGAGGAAACCAGATCACTTCCCATAACTTTTGTGCACTGTCTCACATGCTCTTTGCTCCCTTGCCCAGGTGTTCTGGACACTCAGAAACAGTTCAGCAACTGTTCTTTACTTGCCTTTCTTCAGCACATAAACATTAGATTCACTGGCTTGGCACTTCTCAAGCCAGGAACAAACAAGTTGCAAATGAATACAGGAGTATGTATTTTTACTGCTATGGACATTCCAGCTCCTCTGTGCCCACAATCCAGTGCTAAATTTCTTTGCAATCTATTCAACAAAGGACCAGGCCTCCGTTGAGAATCTCTAGAAGGTGCTTAATTTTCTGGCTCACCTTGAGTGATGGCTGGCTGAAACACAGAAAGACCAGAGAAGAGGGCTGTCTGGGCAGTAGGAAATAGGAAGAACCTATGAAGGTAGAGCAGGTAGAGTTTTCAGACAATAACTGTTTTATTCTTATATGTTCTTCTCATCAAAGCTTGAAACAGACCTTGACACTGACCAAACAATATCTCTGAATGGAAAAGCCATATTTGGTCAAATTAGCTCTACAGCAAACAAAAAGCTTAGAATAAATTACCCAGTGCTACAAATAAGATTAAGGAATTTTCAAAAATAAGGCAGAAACTGGATGAGTTATTTCATAATTTTTTGTTTCCAGGATAACGACAGTGAAAGAAAGGCTGACGAGGAATAATAAAGCTGATGTTCTACTTGGAAGTTATTGGCTTGTGAGAATATAAATGTCCTTGTCACACCAATTAGAAAGAAAGGAGATCTTTCTTATTATATTCAGAAGTTGTATTCAGATATTGGGCCATCTTATAATCAAGGGTTGGTTATGCCCACTACAATAAAAAAGAAAACAGTTAATGATGCACTTTTTCAGCCAAGACACCAGAGTCTTGGTAGAAAGTTGATTGCTGGATGACTAGGAAGTTATTTCCGGTGTGATCAAATGGGACATCAAATTAAGCAAAGCCTTCAAATGGAAAGACCAAAAGAACCTAGAATATTCTCCAAATGTAGAAAGAAAAAAAAACCCTTGTCCAGAGACTGTTAGAGTAAAGTGCTATGTGACAATATATGAGTTTATTACTCAGTAACAAAATCCATTCAGGGGGCTGGAGAGATGGCTCAGTGGTTAAGAGCACCAACTGCTCTTCTGGAGGACCAGGGTTTGATTCCCACCACCCACATGGCAGCTCACAACTGTCTGTAGTTCCAGTTCCAGGCAAACATCAAGGCAAATAAATAAATAAAGAAGTTTTTTTTAAAAAAAAGAAAATCCATTCAGGACCTCTACTGTGTAACACCAGGCAGCAAGGGACTGGGGTACTGTTCCTCCTTCTATGCAGTTCTGACTCTAGAAATAAGGGTTAAAGGCCTGCCTACAAGCATTTATGGGCATCTACTTGATGACAGAATTGGTTTTATTCTTGAGATAAGTAGTATAACTAACTCTGCAGAAAATTTTTGTTGCTCTAGGTGTGATGATGCTGATTATAAAGGAGAAATTATGTCTTATTCTCATAATGAAGTATCTGATATAAAACCATAAAAGAGGCTTGCTCAATTGGTTTTATTTCAACTTCAAACAAAATATCAGGCTATATGAAAAGAAAGGCAAGAGACATTTTGAGGTTTTTTCTGATGAATATTGGGTACAAGCTATAGGTTCAAAATGCCCAGAACTTGTTATCTTTATAAATGGTAAAAAATAAATAAATAAATAAATAAATAAAAAAATCAGGCATTCTTCACATGAGAGGAAATGTGTCTGTAATCACTGCTAATCTATGGCCATCTGCCTGTTCTAAACAAGACACAATTACACAATTACTTGCAGTTAGTCAGTCATAGAATTCTGAACAAAGGTCACTTCCGGGAGTTCCGCGTGGAGCCGCTTGTAAGTCTCCTTAAGCATGGCGAAGTTAGCTGGACCCGCAAAGCCCGCTCTGGCGCTGAACCCGCAGGAAGACTCCCAGTTTCAGAAGGCTCTGACGGAAGTCAGACAGCGCGTGAAAACGCAAAAGAAGAGAGGGAAACTCAAGTGTGGAGTAGTCTATCTGGGTCACCTGCCATCAACACTCACCGAAAAGCACATCTATGACTACTTTACCCAGTTTGGCACTGTTAGCAGATTCAGATTGTCCAGAAGTAAACGGACTGGAAAAAGCAAAGGCTATGGCTTTGTGGAGTTTGAATGTGAGGATGTTGCCAAGATAGTTGCAGAAACAATGGACAACTATCTATTTGGTACAAGACTTCTAGTGTGTAAATTTATGCCGCCAGAAAAAGTTCATAAAGAACTTTTTAGGCAGTGGAAAGATCCATTTAAACAGCCATCACTTCCAGCAGTGAAACGCTATAATCACAAACGGGGGCGTTTTGCAAATGTTGAAGATGGAATATCGGTTTAAGCGGAAGGAAAAATTACTCCGGAAGGAAGCTAGCTGAGAAGGGGATTGATTATAGTTTCCCTTCATTGGTCTTACCTAATCAGAAGCAGAAAACTTCAAAGGACAAGCCTAGCACTCCTAAACCTAAGACTCCTTCAGGTTCCAAGGATACCCAAGTTTCACCTACCCCAACAGAAAAGCTTTCAGGTTTACCTGAGGAAAAGAGGAAGAAGAGGAAGAGAAAGACAGCTGGGAAGTCTGTGGACAGCCAGGATATCACGACAGTTTGTACACCAACATTTTTGGAGAGACGAAAATCAGAGGTGACCGAACTCAATGGCGATAAAGATAATGAAATCATTTTCAAACAGCCTGTGCCCACAGGGAAAGAAAAGGGGCAAAAGACTCCAACACCTTCGCGCTCTGCGGAAAAAAAGAAAGAAGAACAACCAATGATCCTGAAAGTATTCTGTGTACATATCTTCTAGGCAGAAGTGATTTTTCTGTAAAGGCCTAATATCTTTTATTAGGTGCAGATGTGCAAGCCACTGGCTATTGGAGGAAAAACACCTGTTTGTTCATGCCAGTGAGGAAAGCCATCAGGCACTGTGCTGTTTTTCCCTTTTCTGTCCTGACTCTGTATTCAGGTTTCACAGCTCCCTTTTACTCTGCCTGTGTTACATTACAACCTTTGTGTGTGTGTGTGTATTTTTTAAATACACATACAGAGAGTGAGAAGGCAGTTCAAATGTGAATACAGATTTGCACAAGTGCTATAAGGGTCTGTAATAACTTGTTTTCACCCATAGTTAAACGTGAGTCAGTGAAGGTTTGACAGATAAAGTTTCAGCAGTTACATTCAGGATTCAAACAGTGGCCAGACTTTTTTTACAATTTATTTCTGCACAAGAGAACCTAAGAACTTTGGGGACGGTATTGCTCCATCACCCGTTTTTGTTTCTATGTTCTTTTTGTACTTTTATGTTGCTAATACAGGTTTGTTGAGTATAAAAAAAAAGAATTCTGAACAAAGTAGTGGTGAATTAACTAGGAAAGATGAAGACGGGCATGAAGAAATTTTCCTACCTTAAATTGTTTTCCACTTTCCTCTGAATTTGTTATGATGTTGTGAGTTTAATGGGAGTTTATCTGTATACTAATAGTGCAGTAGTAACTGATCAAATGTTCCAACAAGATTTTTTTACAAATCAAAGCTTAGAAAAATTGAATGATGGATATATATATATATATATATATATATATATATATATACCCTTGCTGACCTACAAAAGACCTCCTAAACTGGAATTGGGATATTTTTGGAAGCATTGTTTAACAGCTTTTACTTTATGCAGGAATAATGTATTTGAAATACAGTGAGCCTGTGTGGATGGGTCAACAGTTTCTAACAGCAGCAAAATCACAAACAGCTTAGCAGTTAGTACTGAAATGGCTGAATAATGGCCAAAATGATCCCTCCAATTTTTGTAATTCTCCCATTTTTGTTATAAAAAATAAGCAAATCTAAGAAAATCTTCCAAGATCTTAAAAAAGTGACTGAAACCATGTAATTAATGGCAGCCTTATAACATAGATTATCTTGTTCTACTATTATACCTAAAGATACATGTACAACTATATTAGATTTATAAGATTGTTCTTAAAAAATTTCTTTGGATTCTCTTGATACTCAAAGATTCATCTTTAGCATCCCATATGTAAATTTTATGAAACCAATAAAAAAAAAGTATCAGTGAATAGTATTGCTCCAAAGAATGAACAATAGCACCATCTTGTGTGTGAGAAGCTTGGAGCCACAGCTGTACATAAAAAATAATGCTTTTGATTCATAAGAATTTGGGTATGTAACTTGCTGCATATGGAAAACCTTACTTATGCTAGATTGACTGTTGGACCTGAGAAGTTACAAAGAGAGATAACTTTCTAATATTTAGGAAATATATTTTGTCCTAGGAAATTAAGACCTCAGTAATTAGAAATAATAAAACATAAGTTAAAAATTTTGAATAATTTTAAAAAATTATTAGGCACTACTCAATGGTTACTATCTTTTTTCTCTTTTTTATTATTAATAAAGTCTCATTTTTTATCCATGTATCCCCTTGTTCAAATGCCCTTCCCCTCTCGCCCCTACGAGTCACTCTTTTCCCATCTCCTTATCTTCTACCTGGCAAGGATAGGAGGTCCTAAGGTCCCAAGGTCGCTTAGTTCAGCATCTACTCCAGGCAAATCCACTTTCCTCATCCCACAAGAAGACTGGCTCAAGTGTTCCTCTGGAGGGAATAAGCTCCAAAGTGTCAGTTCAAAGTGCTTCAGATCCCAAGCTGTTCTGTGGTTGTGGTTTGCAGCTTGGATATGCTTTGCTTTTTGTTTATATTCCACTAATGAGTGAATACATCCCCTGCTTATGTTTCTGAAATTGTGAAACCTCGCTCATGAGGATATTCTCTATATCCATCCATTTGCCTGCAAATTATAGACTATCATTGTTTCTTACTGCTGAGTAGTACTCCATTGTGTAGATGTACCACAGCTTGTTAATCTATTCCTCAGTTGAGGGGAAACTAGGTTTTTTTTCTACATTCTTTTTTTTTCTCTCTTTCTTTTTTTATTATAAATAAAGTCACATTTTCTATCTGTGTATTCTTATTCAAGGTCTCTTCCCCTTCCCACCCCCTTCAGTCACTCTTTCTTCTCCACATCTCCCCATCTCCTACTCAGCATGGGCAGGTGGTCCCAAGGTCTCAATATTGCTCAGTTCAACACCCACTCCTGGCAGATCCAGTTTCATCCCCCCAACATCAAGACTGAGTCAGGTGTTCCTCTAGAGGGAGTGGGATCCATGGTGTCAGTCCAAGGTGTTTCAGATCCAAAGCTGTTTAGAGGTTGTGGTTTGCAGCTTGGACAAGCTTTGCTTTTTGCTTTTTTTGTTTAGAGTTCTCTAATGAGTGAGTACATCCCCTGCTTATCTTTCTGGGTTTGAGACACCTTGCTCAGGAGTATATTCTCCAAATCCATCCATTTGCCTGCAAATTTTAGGACATCATTTTTTCTTACTGCAGAGTAGTACTTCATTGTGTAGATGTACCACAGTTTGTTAATCCTTTCTTCAGTTGAGGGGCATCTAGGTTGTTTCCAGGTTCTTCCTATTACAAATAACGCTGCTATGAACATAGTTGAGCTAATGCATTTGGAGTGCAAAAGTGCATCTTTAAGGTATTAATTTTGAAGAGAATTGTAACTTTTGGTTTCCTGTAAAACAAAGGCATAACCTCACCCCCAATGCAACATATCTTTTTAACTTCCACTCTGAAGTTAAGACAGTTTAAAAATATATAAGTTGATTTAATTTAGCAGTTTTCATAATCCAATTTCTCTCAGTAGCTTCTGGGATATTTTTTGCACATTAGTGTTTAAAAATTCTAAGTCAATAAAGTGTCATGCAGGATCTAGAAAGCCTGTGCATTTTCCATCCTTATAATTTTACTTTACATTTCTTTAAAAAAGACATTATTTTTAAAGTATTTATTTTTTCCTATGACTGTCTATATTCGTTCTTTTACTGTACCTGTTTAGAGGGCTTTTCAGTCTGGACTGCTTTACTGCACACCTGTAACCTTTTCTGCACATGTGAGCCATGCCTCAATCTTGCTATGCAGCTCTGCCCTGGTAGCTAGCTCACTCCCACTCAGGTCTGTGAAAGCCTTATGCCCATGGTACAGGCCAGTAGCAACATTTACCTGCCCCAGCTCTGGAAACTTGCTAAGTTGGTACTGTTTCTGCTAAGCCTCTGTAAGCCACAAACACTGGATTACTAGGAAGCCATGTCCATTTATTTATTTTCTTTCTTTCTTTCTTTTCCCAATTTTTAGGTCCTATGTGGGAAATATATACCTGGAGGTTGGACATCATATGTAAGGAATTTTTGTCTTGCCAGCCAGCTCCCAAATGATGACATGGAGAATTATTATTGATTATAAATGCTTGGCCTTCAACTTAGGCTTGTCTGAACTAGCTTTTATAACTTAAATTAACCCATATTTCTTAATCTATATTTGGACCTGTGGCATTACTTCTCTCTTATCCATCTTGCACCTCCCATTTCTTCTATCTGGCTGGCAAGTGCTTTTCTTCATTCTAGAGTCCTCTCTGTCCCCAGAAGTCCCGACTAACCTCTTCCTATGTAGTTATTGGACATTCAGTTATTTATTAAACCAATCAGAAGGTGCCTTGGCAAAGACACATCTTCATAGTATAAACACATATTCCACAATATGCTAGTAAGCACCTGCAATTGCAGTAGTGGGCAGGCAAAAATAGAGGATCCCTGTGGCTCACATCCCACCCAACTTAGCTTAATTGATAAGCTCCTGACCAATAACAGACTCACTCAAAGAGTGGAGCAGTGTTCCTGAAGATTACACCTCTGACTTCCACATTCATGTGCAAATGCACAAATATAATGCACTTATTTGTGCTCCTATTCTATCACACATCCTTTTACATTTTCTCAATCTGTATTAACCTGTGGTACTATAATCTGATTTTTAGTAATGAGTAAAGATTGAAACAATTTTAAAATCATTTAATATGCAAGGTGAAAAACTAGAATATAAAAGCATCTCACATTTTTAAAACAAAATAACACCTTATAAATTATTTGACAGAAGGCAGAAATCCACAATCTGTTATCTAAAACCCCTAAATCCAGGTGTTTCAGAATTATAAGGTTTTCAGATTTTAGAAAGGTAATTCAGTGCATATACCATACTAATTAACCCTCAAAAGAGTTTGTGGCAGCACCCCCCCCAATGATCAAACACAATATTTATGCAGCAAAATAAATGAATATTCACACTAGATGGGATAAACAGATTCAGTGTTAGGTCAGAATAGGTCCAGGAGCAAATAAATTTTGTTTCCAAGCTTAGAAAAATCTTGTTTTCAGAACTTCTTGATTTTGAGACTATAATTACAAATAAAGGAATGCAGACTTTTTGAAACTTGTATGCAAGACACAAAAGACTGTTTAAAGAAGTGACCCATTTTTACAAAGGAAAAAAATACAACTTTCAAATACATTATAAATTAACAATCATATCCTCTTTGAAATTAAATGTACACCTTAAATACATATACATATAGCACACAACACAATTCATTATGGTCAGTTGATAGCAAAGGCACACATGGGTAATCCCTTATGTAAGAAAATGACACGTATCACATATATGGTTAAGGATAAGATTCATCCTTATGGTGCCAGGTAAAGTACTTGCTGAGAGCAACACAGGAGGCAGGAGAGTCTGCAGAAGCACAATTTTACTTGTGAGCAGCCTTTTCCAAAGAAACATGGAGACAACTTTTACTTAAAATGAACACTGGATTCAGCAGTGGTGGCACACACCTTTAATCTCAGTACTCAGGAGGCAGAGGTAGATAGATAGATTTCTGTGCGTTTGAGGCCAGCCTGGTCTGCAGAGTAAGTTCCAGGACAGCATGAACTATTATACAGAGAAACCCCGTCTCAAAAAAAAAGAAAAGTTATTTTTCATTAGTAGTATTTTTGACAATTTTACAGATACAAGCTGGTCACTAATGATCTACATAGATAGCTACAGTGTTAGAAAATTAATTAGCGGGGGCTGGAGAGATGGCTCAGTGGTTAAGAGCACCTTCTGCTCTTCAGAGGACCCGGGTTCGAATCCCAGCACCCACATGGCAGCTAACAACTGTCTGTAGTTCCAGTTCCAGGCAAACACCAAGGCAAATAAATAAATAAATAAATAAAGTTTTTTTTTTAAAAAAAGAAAATTAATTAGCTTCACTAATTTTTAATGAATTCTATCTCTTCAGAGGTCACAATAATTATAAAAAAATTAGATATTGTGCTTGTAAAGTCCCTTGTAGTTTCTGATCACAGTCATCTTCCACTGACTGGTATGTGAAGAATGGCTCCAGGGAGCAAAGATGAATCTCAAATGTGTGCAGGAACAACCTCCATAGGCTTGAGGGCAGTGAACAAATGGCAGGTCACTCTGTTAATTAACTCCAATCAAGGCTCATCATACTACTACTCTGTTCTTCATTTGTTTCATGAATAATAGTACTTAAGTGGCCAAGACTTCAGATTTTCTTGTAGCATTTGTGCTAATGTCTCTCCATCCTAAGGAGTTACCACACATATCAGAGGATGTTCACAGTCTGCTAACATAGGAGGCAGCCATGCTGATGCTGGCGGGGTTACTGTGCCTTCTAGACTGGATCCTACAAGAGAGTGAGCAGAACTCTGTGTACAGGCAATTTTAAGAAGGTGCCATATTTCTTTCTACCTCTTGCTTTGCATAAACATGACAGTATTGTCAGCTTCTTTGATGTAACTAAGGGCCACTTCCATATCAGGGAGTAGATTAATAATCTTCTGCTTACAGCCCAACAATTTGCTCAGGTGGCCAAACAGTTCTTTGAGACCCTGCACAGTGTGCACGATGATCTTCATCATCTCTGTGTTGTCACTGTAGGTGTGGTCTGTAGGCCTGTGTTTTAACTGCTTATAGAGATCAATGGCACGCTGTTCTAGAGATTCCATCAAGTCTCCCTGGTATCTTCCATAGGGGCTCTTCTGAAGCTCTATGATTTCAATGTGCAAAGACATAATTTGATCCTCAGGGTATCCAATGACACCAACCTCCACACAGTGAATGGCCTTTTCTTCCATTTCTTTCCATGCTTTCAGCATTTTTTTCTGAAGATATCTCATAAGTCATCTGCTCACTGTATCTCTCCAAGTCAAGCCGAATGCTTTTGTGAAAAAACTCCAATTTAGCTTTGAGTTGCTGTGATGCTGAGATCAAAGTATTCTTCATTTTTGTCAAATTAGCATTATATCTAAGAAGACTTAACATTGCTGCTCTTTGTCCCTGAAAGAGCCTGCTGTAGTCCTCTTTTAGCCAAGACACATAGTGCACTGCTTCAGCCCATTCTTTACACAGCTGTATAATTGGAAGATGTATCTTGCTGTCTTGAACAATATAATCTACACAGTCAGATAAACTTCTGGATGCAAATGGTCCTTCATATACAGTCTTACTTTTAGCAAACAATTAAACCATGTAGCTATCACAGCCTCCAACACTGTCTAGAACTCACTGAGAGGATGGTTTCTGGGGATCCAGAGAAATTGCTGTCTCTGAGAGAAGGTTTTTAGAGCCAGTATTTATTCCTGTTTCACACTCAATACAGGACTTTAGTGAATGAAAACTTTCATCAAATGGTAACAGAAAAGAAATGATCTTTGCAGAAGTCATATTTAGGATGTGCACTATCTTTAAATTGAGAATGTGATCCATTAATAGAAAACATTTTGGCTCCTTCAAAGTAGGATCAATACGTCCTCCTCTCTACTGTGGGTCCTAATTCAGCATCAATTGTAACCAGCTTTCCATGAGCTTTGCTATTAAACTACAAAGGCTGTTTGTTTGAGGTAAATAGCTACTAAACCGAACTTCTCTGGTCATCTCTTCATATGCAAATATACACTTTGAATCTTTCTTCTTAATCTTCTCATGCCAGGTAAACGGCTGCAGATGATGCAAAAAAGGCCTATATCCAGCAATACATTCAAACATCATGGTCCCAAAGCTCCAATAATCCACAGTGGCTGCAGACGGCTTATTTTCAAAGAGCTCTGAGGCCAAATATTGTAATGGTCCCACAAAAGATGAACAGAGACTTCCTTGATCAACATCTTTGACATAACCCAAGTCAATTATTTTATGCCATATATTCCCACCAACATCTTGAAGAACTGTATTTTCAGATTTTAGATTTCGATGTATAATTTTGTTTGCATGCAAATATCGAATCCCAGATACTATGTCATTCAGTAAAGAAAGTATCTGGCTTTCTTTAAGTCCACAACAATTTTCTGGTTTGTTGAGTAGCTTCCAGAGATCTCCTCCAGAATAGTATTTTATTGCTAGAAGAGGCATGTTATTAATTAAGAAATTCAATTCCTCAGGAACATCACAGGCCTTTACAACATTTACATGGTTCAACTTTTTCATCATCTGGATTTCATGGCACCATCGTTCTCTGTTTTTGGAACTTAACTCTAGGTGGCAAGATTTAATTGCTATTTTGATATCAAGTTCCCGGTGTTGGTTAAGACAGACGTTCCCAAAGCCGCTGGTGCCAAGTGGCTTCTGCATCTCCCAGGGGCCACCCACACCCGGCCGCAGCCCCAGGGGCTACACCATGGAGCTGGAGGGCCAGCAGTCTCAGGCTTCGCCACTGGTCCGAGGCCCAAGTTCAGGCGTTCAAAGACAATCTTTTGATACATATGAAGTCCTTTTACAAATTCATAGCATATCTATGCATATTGACAAAATAATCACTTTTATTAAAAACTTCAGGAAAGCACAACTTGCTGGAAAATGTTCATATGCCAATAATTCAATGACTCAGAAAGCCTGGGCCATATTAATATAATGAATGCATGCCATTCTGGGAAACAGAATGATTCTTCTGGTAAATTTTAAAATTTAAGGTATAAGAAAGGCATAGTACAACAGAATACAGTTGACAGGAACATAAGCTACATTCTAGAAACATCACTCAATAATATATGAACAAAATGCAAGCAATGTTGACCTGTGATAGAATGTTTTCTGTATGATGTAAATAAAGAACTGTTTGGACCCATGCAAGGCACCATAGAAGTGGGTGGAGAATCAGAGGCAGCCAGGCAGGTAGAAGGGTGGAGTCAGTCACTCTCCATCGGACCTCCAAGAGGAACAGACATGTAGAGTCACAGGCCAGCCACGGGCTGGCAGCCACGTGGTGGGCAGATTAATAGGAATGGGTTGAATTAAGAAGAAAGAGCTAGCTAGTAATGGGCATAAGACATGGGCCAAATAGTATGACATAATATAAGAGTCTGATTCATTTTCTTTGGGGGACAAAAGCCGTGGACACAGAGACCAGGTTCCAAACCCCCGCTGCGGACCAGGTTCTGGGCCCCCGCCGCGGGCAGGTTCCGGGCCCCAAATGGGCACCCGGGAAAACCTTCTACAACATTGACTCAATATTGCACAAATTTTACTTAGTATTATAAAAATTTTTCAGATCCTTATTGGGAAAACACTGAATTATCAGAGAGAGAGAGAACACTAACCCCTGCCAATTTTCACCCAGGCAACAAACTTCTCAGGCCAAACTATGTAAACCCTAGCTTTACAGGTTCTCAGCTTGAGTGGTTGCTAGGACAAAATGACTGACTATGTCTTTTTCAGTATTATAATTTTTTCTTCTCCAGCAATTTCCTAGTTAAACTATTTTAGAACTAGGATTAAAGGTGTGAGCTACCAAAGCCTGGTTGATAGGTTTTAAACTCACAAAGATCCAGAGAAATTCTGTTTTCTAAGTGATGGGATTAGTGTCATATGGCACCACTTCCTGGCTTTCATGTATTAAATGTGGGTGATTTTGTCCTCTAATATTTCAGACTAATTTTATTAAAGATACAATATTTTTCTACAGCTCCCATTTTATTTTAGGACTTGGGAGCCAAAGTCATGGGGATCTATGAGGCTAAGTTTATCTGGGTATACACAACAATTTACATAACGGCCAAAGCTACAGACACAAACCTTTACTTCAAAAATAAAAACAAATAATATAACTGTCTACCAAACTATTTTAGTAAAAAATTCATTTCTTTTATTGAATCCTACGTGATTCCAAGACACAGTCTATTTTGGTGGTAAAGGCATGACAATGTTGAGTAGAAAGCTGGTCAATAAGATTCAATCCATAACACATTAGACACAAAAAAAGAAAAAATAAATTCAGGCTCTAGAGTCTCATATTACACTCTCAATGAGAAATTTTATCCAGAAAGTCTCTTCTTACTTAAGGTATCAGAAAAAAATAAATAAAAGAAACACAAGTTCATAAAGAAACACAAATTCAAATATATCATCCTAGCTAAGAAGTTTGTTATCTAATCAAT
Source organism: Sigmodon hispidus (assembly GCA_004025045.1). Classification (NCBI taxonomy): domain Eukaryota; kingdom Metazoa; phylum Chordata; class Mammalia; order Rodentia; family Cricetidae; genus Sigmodon; species Sigmodon hispidus. The sequence continues at coordinate 18,764 of PVIH01011971.1, forward strand.
TACATTCTGACCCAGGTCACTATAATCTCCTGGTCAACAATAAATAAATTGTATTTAGTCACTTTAATAATTTGCATAATCTGCAAAAGCTACTGTACAATTTTTCAAAGTCCTTTCTGACACTTTCCAGAGACCATGGCATAATATAGCAGATTCAAACAAATATTTAAAATGTCAAAAAACCAGATGAATAATTGTTTGATGGGATAATCTCATCAATTATGGCTGTGGGACCACAGACTTTAGAACACTGTTTACTTCTCTCTGTAATTTACTGTATTCTATTACATTTCTTATAAACAGATATGCAAATTTTCTCATACTTTGTGTTGTATTGTGTATTGGGTTTTATACATGAGTATACTCCATGTATCAGGCACATTTATATTTGTGATTCATCAGAAAGACAAACTGGGGGCTCGAGAGATGGCTCAGGAAGAGCACTGACTATTCTTCAAGAGGATCAGGGTTCAATTCCCAGAAACCACACAGTGGCTCACAAAAATCTATAATGACATCTGGTACCTTCTTCTGTATACTGTATACATAATAAATACATAAATAAATAAATCTTAAAAAAGGAAAGACAGATTGTCTTTAAGTTGTATAATTTTGATGAATAAAACATATTTCATAACTATCCCTATTATTCAATGAGAATTGTAAGACACTTAAATACTGTTTGATAGCTAAGGATGTCAAAAAAATAGATGAATTTCTACTAATAAGACAACTTTTCTACTATTAGCTGATTTAAAGCTTCAAAGAAACTTTATTTTAGACCAGGTGTCTTGTTAACAAATTCTAAAAATTTCCAGGAAAGCAGTCCAGTTCACAAGGACATGTAACCAAGTGTCTACCTTCTTGAAACATCCAGTTTATATGTACAAACCAATCTAATTGCAGTATAAACCCCTCTTGATAAGTCTGGTTGTTATCTAGGACTATAATTAACTCTGTATAAATTCTTAATATCAGTTTTATAATATATGTCTCAAAGTACAACCAACTCTCTACTTTTATGTTAGGTCCTGACATTTTCATGAGTGATATAAAATGCTTTACTGAGAACTGGGGAAAATGGCTTTTATTCAGAGAGAAACTGGTATGGAAAGTTTTTCTAAATGCCTAGGGCTAGACAATATAACCTGACTTTATAGCTGCAAATAAGAGCTGTAATTGTCCTTCTTGATGCTCTAAATTTACAGTCAGAACTGAAAAATACATTTTAAGATATAAAACAATTCTAATATCACTGTTCCTTGTAAATTTGCTAGTAAGCTTATCTCACCTAGCACTATGTCCACACTATTTCCTTATTGTCCAAACACATAGTAGCCTCCCAGACAATTCCTCTGTGGCTTTACTCTCTGACGACACATCCAGAGCTCCATAAACAATCCACTTCTGAATGAAACTGACATTTTCAAATTGTAATTCACAAGATTTCAGTTTTAAATACTAGTGATACTTTAGAAATATGGAATATAGTACACATTTTTAATTTTGCCTTTGACTACTCAATATTTGAACTTGCTAACTCTCTAAGAGCTCTTTATAAGGTTATTCCTATAATTTAATAACAAAATGACTGCTTCTTATTTTGCAGCTGGGGCTGTAAATAATAGCCCTACCAACTACAAAGTTGAGATATTATACTTGTGTGTTGTCAGAACAATTATGCTTCTTGCTGTGTACTTCAGAAATAAAATGTGACCCCAAAATGTAACTTTTATATTGCCTGAAAGTTTCTGTTTGGTGTATATAGCTATGTAAAACAAAAAAGAATCATCAGACTGCATGAGTTTATTTTGTTTCTAAAAATCATTCAGATAAAAACATTTTTAAAGTCTCACTAGTCTGCAGCTTTGTCTTTACATTCTGATACAGCTCAAGAGCTGTACTTCCAAATTGCAATGGACATGCAGAACAATATCTTAATAGTGATATTATATAAAATCAGAAAAGTTGCACAAAAAACCATTAACTTTCCAAAAGAAAGAAAAGGAGATATAATAAGGGAATATTAGACCAAGGCAAGACTAAAACACAGAAATGAAAAGATCAAATTTTATAAGTTAGAAATAAAATTTGTCTCAGAAACATGATCTTTAATTTCAAAATGACTTAGGGATGGTCATATTCCTAAAAATTCTCATACATCTCTCTCTTAGGTTACTTTCAGTCTCTACATGAAGCTATGTCTTCAGGGTAGATGTTTCATGGCTTAGGTATTATGACATATTATGGTCTGAAAATGCAACACAGGCTGTTGTTGTTCCTTGTTCTAAGAAGTGTTATATTTGTTTATGCTGTGGAACATTTGTTTTAAAGATGCAAGGATTTGTTAAGGCCCCTTATGTTGTACTTCTGTGAAAATGTAATACTTTGCCAAACATATCTCATTGCTCTAATAAAGAGCTGAATATCCAAAAGGTTGGCAAAAAGGATATGCAGGTATGTCACAAAAAGATAATAAATGTGTATAAATAAGAAAACGTCACACAAAATTGAATGGAGTGGCACAAAAAGAGAAGACACAAGGGACCAGCCACTGAGCTACACGAAATCACTTTTAGTGTTCTATTTTTCTTGTTTTCAGTGGCTACTAACCTTCTAGGATTAATCCTCCAAGTGAAAAAAATTTAGGCAATGAATGGCTTTATTTGTTTGATTTTGTCAGATCACATTTTTGGGAGATTCTAATATAAACTCAACCTAAAAATTGAATAAAAAATTTATGGACAAAGATTTTTTTTCTGATTCAAGTGTGAGTGGGAGGAGGAAAAATCTGGTTAGTATATAAAAATTAAATAAAAAAGAAAAATAAATGAACTATTAATAACCTAAAAACAGTTGAAAACAGAAATAAATAGATAAAAGCAGTCATGAACTTAAAGAAAATGTTAAAAAATACTAATAACTGACATTTAAAAATAATAAAAGTAATGTATTTTAAAGATAAAATATTAGCTATATTGACTTTGAAAAAGAGTAGATAAAATGAGTAGAACCTTATCTAGAAGAGAAAATGTCATTAATAAGAGATAGCTTGATTTTGTCTATATACACTAGTTTAATGCTAAAATTTGTAACCTGACATACAGAGTCACAAGCAATAGTCTTTTCCTTAAAGTTTTGAGCTGAAATAACTGTGTCAATGAAGATTACACATATTTTTATAGGAGAGTTACTAAATTAAAATTCAGTATACTTTGGTGCAATTTGACCCTCTCAAATTGTTCTTCAATTAGTCTGGTCTACGTTTATTCAAAAGACAAATTAGTACATGCTGAAAAATTACAAAAATCACTCCTTTTGCTACAACTAGGTTACTTGTCAATGGTGACATCAGCACTTAATTGCATACCTTGTTTCTAAGGTAGTTGTACACAATATTTTTTCTATTCTGATCTGGAGGAAAAAAATCTTTTCTCTATGAAATCTATTTTTTTCTCTGAATGACTCAAGTGGATAATTTGAAACTCTGAGGAGTCACAATTATTTGATTTTAAATTTTTTTGAAGTACAATATAAAGGACAACAAAATCATTATCCTGAAGAGCAACAGACTGAGACCAGGGACACTTATGCCAATGCAAGATACCTTTTCCCAAAAATATTTTCCTAAAACACTGGAAGTAATGGTGTTCCAGAATTAATTAATTAGCTAATTAATTAATTAACATATATTCTCAAGGAGAAATTACTTTAGACACTTAAGAGATTAATAAGGAAACATCTCTTTAATGATAGTGTACAACCAATGTACAGCTAATGCTCAAAGAATAGACAGCCTACAAAAGATTTTGCATTCTACATATATAGATATCATTATGTTTTTTAGGATAATGCTCTAAGTTACACTTTGAATAATTTAAATTTGAAAAGAAGACTGCAAATTTAGACACTTAAATACATGAGACATATATGCAGCAAAATATTTTTTAAATATGACTTAATTACATCAGTGACATAAAACATAACAATCAGGGTTTCCCAAGATCAGCATCGAGACAAATAAACAAAGCCCTATATGGTAAAAAGAATTGGGTTCTCAGGATATGTGACAATCTTTGAGCAAAGGCACCTAGCCCAAACAATTGCTATCTTAAAAACCCATATCTAGGTTTACAAATTAAACTTTTTTTTATTGTGAAAACAAGAAGTACTAGGGATAGTTCATGAAACCAAAGTCCAAGGCATTTTCTAGCTCAGCCAAACACTTTTTATCAGTGTGGAGGTCTAAAACAATATTCTTGTTGCAGGCCTGTGTTAAAAACTGTTTTTCTTTTCAAATAGTTGTCACACTGCCAATCTATCAGAACTATGCTTTTTCAAGAAAACTGAATATTTATGGACATAAAATGGCCATATTTGTGACCATGAAATGTCACCTTGAGCAGCTTGTTAAGATGTCTGGTTTTTTATATGGGGGCATGCATAGTGGCTAGTTGAAAATTAGAAAGCTCTCCATTGTCATAGTTTGGAGCCATATTTGTGGAAAAGTATGGTGAACAAATGTGTACTTTAGCATCTTAATCTTTAACAGGCCTCAATCATATACTGTTCTTTCAGGTATTTTAAAGGCAGCCCTCCCTTGGCTGAATTCTATTTTCTTTGACTTACTAACTTCTAAGAAATAGAAAATTTTTTAAATCACTTACTCTATTCTTCCACATCACAGGTGGTGGAGTACTACCCAACATAAAAGATGTAATTTACAATGTCTACAAAATTAAATACAAATAAATCTTTCACCTAAATGTTAAGTTTAAAGTGCAGAACCTCTGGGAGATACTAGAAAAACTAGATTTTTCTAAATTGGGTGAACTGCTTTTATGGATGTACAAAAATATGTTGACATAGATTACAAAATGTTTCCACACAAATCTTTGTGCTCTAAATGCTATGCATCAAGGCAGCTCATGAAGCAAGAGTTTGGCCCCAAGAGTTTCCAGAACCACATGGGACTTTCTTTACAAGATACAAAATTTTGCTGCAGTCTACCAAACAACCCCACAGAGCATTGCCACATTAGCTTCAGAAGCTCAACATCTGTTCCTCCCAATATGGAATAGTAGTTCATCCATCAATCAATATGTCCTGGTATCTCAGATGCTCCATGGTTCCCTCTCAGCTTCTTGCAGCAGCACTCACAACATAGCACACAAAAACACTAAAGCCCAATCTAATAAAATGCCAAGCCTGAGTCCTTGTATCAATAAGAGCTCTGCACCACTTCTGACTGGCAGGTCAGACTGAAGATCCTGGTTGACTAGAAAACCTCCCTTAGGGTTACACTCTTCTTAAAGACACACCACTATGATTCATGGCCTGTATTTTACTCCAAACCTAGATCCACAGAGATAACCATTTCAATGACACTTGTCTTGGCCCTAATAGCTGACCCTACTATTTTGTGCACTTTATAGGCACTTTCCAACATTTCCTCTGGACAGAATTGATAGGTTGCATGGCTTATTATTCAATATGTAGTAGAATGACTCTCTTACTCAGGTGGGAAGGCATCCAAAATAATAACAATTAAGAGAGATTTTAGGATAGAAACAGAGATGTGTGTTTTGTGTTTCAGCTGAGGTCAGGTGAACTGAAGTTATTTTTTATGTAATTGTCACAAGGACTTTAGATTTCCAGGAAAGAAAAGGTGAGACTAGATTACAAACAAGATGATAGATCTTTTTCTCCCCAGGAAGCTGGATGATGACTTTATTGCCTTAGGAGTTTTCTGCTGAAGCTCATTTCAAACTCTTGACAACTTAAGACTAATAAAGTGATGTCTTCAAATATGTGTAATACTTAGAAATGCTGAAATGAAGACTACCTTTATGAGCTTTATTGTTAGCTAGTATACCTCCCTCAGTTGAGAACTAAATAAAAACTTAGCAAAATTTGTTATGGTTTTCTGCTTGAAAAAGAACTAAAAGAATAAATCTCTGTATGTATTTAGAATGTTTATTTATTAGAATATCCTACAGAATATGGTCCAGCTAGTCCAACAATGTCTGACTACCCTTGAAAAATTAAAGACTTCAGTAGTTTTTCTTTTCATTAGGCTCAGTGACTCAGCTGATTACATCAGAATTACTAGGAACTGTGTTGTAAAGAGAGTAAAGGAATGACCTCCCCAGCCACATGCAGGGCAATCAGCCAAAGTAAAAACCTTTTTTCTTCACTATCCTATATATGTGCAGGCTGCCTCTAGAAGATCTGATCCAGATTAAAGTTAGATTTATAAACTCAAATAATTCAGAGTAATAAAGGGTTTTTTCATTTCAAAATTTTACATAAAATCCCTTGCAGTAATACCCAATACTTTGCAGAGAACACATGAGAGAAATTGTATAAACAATTATAAACTACAAAATTAAAAAATAAAATTAAAAAGATGAGTGTATTAACCCATGCCTCTAAACTGACCACTCAGAAAGCATAGGCAGGTGTATCTGCTTCTGAGGAAAACACAAGCATAGTCTATGCAATTACATCCAGGGCTGACAGAATTACCTACTAAAACCCTTTCTATAGTTATGAAAATCTCATTCAACCAAACAAAAATAATAAAAGTAACAGGTTTATACTGAAGTTCCTATAAAGAATTATGCATTCACTCCAGTTCTGTCTTCATCTTTCAGAAACCTGAATTTCCCAATCTTAAACTGTAATATCAATGAGATTTTACTAAAAGTTACTGTTTGTTTAATAAATTACAAATTAACAGATGAAAACATTAGCACTATAAATGTTGATTATAATTAATTGATACAGTGCTGGAGGAATGGTTCAGTCAGAAACATTTCTTGTTGGTCTTTCACATAGACTACAATTGCCAGTACTTACATAGAGAATTATAACTATTCATTATTTTATGTTGAGAATTTCTGAGAACATTTTTTTTTGAATATTGCAATGATCAGGAATCCACATTGTGCATACTATGTATATAGGTAAAACACTCATATTAACTTTAATAATTCAAAACAAACATAACAGGCAGAAAGAAAGTAATGCAATCCAATGAAGAGACACATGTTCAAATACATTATTCTGTATTGGAGTGTTTCCTTCAATCCACTACAAGCTGACACAGTTCATGCAAGGCTCATTGACATTCATGAAGAAATGTATCCAATCACTTTATTGACCACTATTGTCTGCAACACCCCTTACATTGTTCAAGTGTCCAAGGTCTCTTCTGAAGCTTAAGAAAATTTCTTGAGAGTGATGCCTTATAAAATCAGAAAACAAGTTACAGTTTTGCAATATACAATAGAAAATATACCATTCACATTCCAAAAAAAGAGAAGTGTAGACATAGTAAGAAAAGATTGGGACAAGACAAGACTAAAGCACAGCAGGACAAACATCACATGTTTTAGCTGTGTCTCAGATGCATGGAGCTTCTGTTTAGAGAAAAATAGATGATAGTATTCCTGAAACTTCTCGTACCTCTCTCTCTTCAGTTACTTACACTCTCTATATACAGACAGTTCTTCTTTGAAGATGTTATATAGCTTAGGTATCCCAACATCTTGTGGTCTCAAAAAGACAACAGAGAGTATTGTAAAATATGGTTTTAAGAAGTGTTATGCTTGTTTATGTTGTGGAATGTATGTCTAAATAATGAAGAGATGTGTTGCAATTTTTTTTGTTTCTACTTGTTTAACTCAGTGAAGCTTGTCTAAATACCTGATTGGACTAATAAGCATCTTAGTGGTCAATAGTTTGACAGTAAAAGATATCTGGGACAATCAAGCAAAGAAAATAAATGAAAGGAGAAATTTGAGAGAAAAATGAAGGAATAAGCAAATGAAAGAACACCAGGGTCAGCCACCCAACTACATAGCAAGCCACTTAGTAAAAACTCAAGAATGTTATACCAGATAAAGTAAGATAAAAGCCCAGTATCAAAAGGTAGTTGGATTATTAAAAAAAAAAAAAAAGCTAAATCCAGCATTTACAAAAAAAAATCAGCCTCCATGTATGATTTAGTTCAGAGCTAATAGGCAGGTCTCCCAAAGACTAAAGGGTAAAAATGCAAGAAACAACTCCTGGCTCTATGTAACACTTTCATGCAATAAACTCTCTCAGTTTCTTCACTGATTTTCTGAACCTGCCAAACATAGATGCCTAAAACAAAGCTGAACCATGAACAGGCAACTGTAGGCCTAGAAACCTATATCCATAGGGAATGAGAGGCCTGAGAATTCTTCCCCTGCATTCCTAGGGGACACATAGCTGACAGCCAGGACTCTCCTTCAAGTTAAGTTGCTTATCATAGATGGGTGTTTCTCCAAACCTAATGACCTGTGTCCAGAGACCAGAGAGAGGCATCTCTTCAAATTGCTCAACCCAGTGCCCAGAGTGGAGTGAGACAGGTGTCTCATTGGACCATGTGACCCTGTGGCCTACCAGAGTTAGAGATCTTGCAGTCTTTGTGTTCAGAGCAGACAGGAAAAACAAAAACTCTGTAACCACAACTAATTAAGATTGAACCAAGACCTGACTAAGAGTGAACCAAGAAAGCAATGGGAAGGTGCCAGTGCAAGAACACATATAACAATATAAATAACAACAGAAGAAGCTGGTGGCTCTACAATACCAAGACATGAACAGAACAATGAAGAAGAAGCAGAAGGAAACAACATAAACAACACCTTTATGGAGATTATAGAAGCCTTAAAAGAGGTTATAAAAAATTTCCTTAAATAAAGAAGAAAATACAAATAAAAAATTGGAAGAGATGAACAAACCCTTGAAAGAACACAAGAAAAACCAAAAAAAGAGAATACCAACAAATAAAAAAAAAACATTCCAAGAACTAAATTAGAATTAGAAACAATAAAGAAGGCACAAAACAAGGCAAAAGAGGAAATAGAAACTCTGAAGAAACAATCTAGAACTACAGATACAAGTATAACCAGCAGAATCCAAGAGATAGAAGACAAAATCTTAGGTGTGGAAGACTCAATAATGGAAATAGATATTGCTCAAAGAAAACAATAAAATCAAAAAAGCCATAACATAAAATGTTCAAGAAATTTGGGACACCATGAAAAGATTTAACCTGAGAATAATAAGAATAGAAGGAGAATACCAGCTCAAAGGCACAGATAATTTATCCAATAAATTCATAGAAGAAAACTTTTCCAATCTAAAGAAACTAATGCCTATAAGGATACAAGAAGCTTATAGAACATCATATAGATTAGACCCTCCAAAAAAGTCTGTTTGCCACATAATAATCAAGCTACAAAACATACAGAACAAAGAAAAAATGTTAAGTGTTGCAAAGGAAAGGGCTAACTTACCTGTAAATCTAGACCCATCAGAATAACACAAGAATATTCAATGAAATATATGAAAGCAGGAAGGTCCTAGTCAGAAATTATAAAGACACTAATTGAGCATGGCTGCCAACTCAGAATACTATAACCAGGAAAACTAGCAATCACCATAGATGGAGTAAGGAAGATATTTCACGACAAAGACAGATTGAAAAAATATCTATCTACAAATCTAGCACTACAGAAAGCACTAGAGGGAAAATTCCAACATAAGGAACCCAGATGCATCCAGGAAACAACAAGCATTCAATAATCACACAGAAGAAAAGCCCAAAGAAAGGAAATACACACAAGCTACCACCAAAAATAATGGAGAATAACAATCAGTGGACTTTACTTATTAATCTCAGGAAAAATCTATCCAGATGAAATCTCAACATTGAATATTTATGCTCCTCATATACCCAACTTCATAAGTAAAAGAAACACAGCTAAAGCTCAAATCTCACATCAAATGTTACACTCTAATAGTGTGAGACTTCAATACCCCACTTTCACCCTTGGACAGCTCAACCAGAAAAAGACTCAAGAGAGAAATAAGGGACCTAACAGATGTTGTAATGCAAATGGACTAAATTGATATTTATAAAAGCATTTATCCAAACACAAAAGAATATACATATTTCTCAGCACCCCATGGAACTTTTTCTAAAATTGACCACAGAGATTGGATTGTATAAAAACCACTGAGGAGTTGGAGAGTCCTCAGAAAGCATAAAGGTGACTCTGTATACATTTTAAAGGATTTTAAAAAACTTTCCTTTAGTGTTTCTTGTACTTCATGCCTTCTCATTTATAAACATGTGTATTATTGGTGTAATTAAAATATTCTGTAGTATGCCATGGAAGAGAATTGGTAGAAATGCCTGTGTGGCTGATGCTAGCTATTTTGCTAGAGATCATAGAACATAGTCAAGGCATGTGAGAGATTTAAGTCATTTTTTCTTAATTGTGAATTTAACTGAAACATGGGGATGCATGCAGACAGACCTAGTGGATTGTGTTTGCATATCTTCTGCTTAAGATACTGAACTATAAGCAAGATGCTTAACATAGCTTGACCTATTCTCATCACAGAATCAGAGACTATTCTAGGTAGTTTCTGAAGTATTTAGAGCTATGTAAAATAAGTAGGTCCAACAAATGATAAATAGGGGCAGCTGTGTACCAAAATAGTGAAAGTATGTTTGTGTGTATGTTCAGAGGCAAGCACTCCCACTGAAGTACAACCCTAGCTCTGTCTGTAACAAGTAACCCAGGCTAACCTCACTCACTCTGTACCTAGATTCTGGGATGATGAATGTTCACTATCATGCTTGGCTGTTTGTCACTGTCTGGTGGGGTGGTAGGTTGATTAATTAGCTCGTTTTGTGTGGGTTTGTTTGGGGAGAAGTTTTTGAGACAGGATATTTATGTAGCCTTGTCCCCACAATTCTTGCTTCAGCCTCCTAACTACCTAGGATCATGGATGCAAGCCATCCATACTTGACAATGGACTATCTTTAAATATTATTTTCATACACTTCTACAAATTGGCACAGGCGACCACTTCCTAAATATAACACCAGTGGCACAGACACTAAGAGCAACAATCAATAACTGGGATCTCCTGAAGCTGGGAAGCTTCTGCAAGCCAAGGACACTGTCAATAGGACAAAACGACAGCCTACAGAATGGGAAAAGATTTTCACCAACCCTACAAGTGATAGAGGACTGATCTCTAAGGTATATAAAGAGCTCAAGAATTTAGAGCCCAAAACCTTGAATAACCCTATCAAAAAATGGAGTTCAGATCTAAAAAGGGAATTCTCAGCAGCGGAACTACGAATGGCTGAAAGGCACCTGAAAAAGTGCTCTTCATCTTTAGCCATAAGAGAAATTCAAATCAAAACAACTTTGAGATACCACCTAATACCTATTAGAGTGGCTAAGATGAAAGGCACAGATGACAGCCTATGTTGGAGAGGATGTGGAACAAGGGGAACACTCCTCTATTGTTGGTGTGAGTGTAAGCTTGTTCAGCCACTTTGGAATGCAATATAGCGGTTTCTCAAAAAATTGAGAATCAATCTCCCCAAGGACCCAGCAATACCACTTCTGGGTGTATACCCTAAAGAGGCACATTCACACTCCAAAGGTATTAGCTCAACTATGTTCATAGCAGCATTATTTATAATAGCAAGAACCTGGAAACAACGTAGATGTCCCTCAACTGAAGAATGGATTAACAAACTGTGGTATATCTATACAATGGAATACTACTCAGCAGTAAGAAAAAATGATATCCTAAAATCTGCAGACAAATGGATGGATTTGGAGAATATCCTCCTGAGTAAGGTGTCACAATCTCAGAAAGATAAGCAGGGGATGTACTCACTCATTAGTGGTCTCTAAACAAACAAACAAGAAAAAAAAGCCAAGCATGCCCAAGCTGCAAACCACAACCACTGAACAGCTTGGGATCAGAAACACCCTGGACTGACCCTTCAGACCCCAATTCAACTATAGGAACACCTGACTCACTCTTGAGGGAGGATGGACAAAACTGGATTTGGCCAGGAGTGGAGACTGATCCAAACATTATTGGGTCAGTGGGACCATAGGACTGTCTACTCCCTGCCCAGGGAGGGGATGGGGAGTTGAGGAGAAGAGAAATGACCTGTTGTGGAGTGAGGGGGAAGGGACCTTGAATAAGGATATACAGGGATGGAAAAAAAAATTCAGAGGGAAAGCTGAACACAAAGTAAATATATGTATAGCAGTCTTATTTGCATTATCACCCTTGGTAAGTCATGCTTATGATTTTTATCCTCTTTATAGTTATTGTTAACTTTTCAGCATTTTAAATTCATTTTACTGTTTTTTTGATAAATACAAAATAAATAAAGAAAAAATATTATTTTCATAAACTTCTGATTGAAAGTAAAGAATGAAGGTGAGAAGTATGACCCTTGTTCTTGTGGACACACTCATGGGTACACATGGAAACAGTGATTACAATCTCCTTTGTATAGTGAAGATGTTCCCCCCCATTAAGTCCATCTCTAAAGATAAGTTTTGTTTGGAATATCAGACTATGCAAAGAAACCTAGATTTGGTAGATTTTAGTTCTTAGGACTGAACTGTACATTGACATTGACTGTCACTCACCCTTGCTTGCTCTCAGTTTATTTTTGGTTATTTGGGTTGAGAGGGTTCTCCCTGTCCTAAGCATTCTCAATGGATATTTCATAAGGATAGACAGGTTTTAGAACAGAAATTACTTTGTGTGGCCATTTATAGAGAATTATGGCTGAAATGGAATATTGAATTTAATAATAACTAGAGGACTCCACTTTTAGGCTAATGTTTTCAGGGGCTATCTCCCCAGCTATGTTAATGAATGCCTGCTACATAATTAGAAGTGCTGGGTATTTAAGGACAGCTCCTGGCTTTGCTTTTTTGTTTACATTTCTATTCCACACACTATAAATCTTGTAGACATCAGCTGTGGTATCAACAGCAAGATAAGCAGATGACTGCTAGCCTAATCTATGCACAAGGCAGTGAGGTTGAACTTAGTTCTAGAATTAGTCTGGGAGAACCTGCTCTATAGCTTATGACTTGCACTTTCATCAGGGACACCTTCCGGTGTGGTGTGGTGTGAAGTGTCCTGTGTACCCCCATTTTGTATAGCCCACAGAATTGAGAACACGTCCTTCCTGTTTATTATTAGGGAATCTCAAGCAGATACTCTTTGCACTCAGTCCACCATGACATTCCAAGCCTAGATGTTCTTCAGGCAGTTCACCCTGCCTCTCTCCCAGTGCCTCTGCTGGACTCTTTGCCAGGAATGTGATTCATCTCTGGTCCATGATTCTCCTGTACTTGATGATTCTTCTTAATTTTTCTTGTAACCTGTTCCTTTCCATAGAATCTATTTTCTGGGCTATATAGTGTCACGGAGAGGCCAAAGCTGTTTTGTGCTATATTCCTTGCTGGGTAAATGCCTTCCACTTCTACCAGAGCATGTCCATTCATTCCATTCTTTTCTATCCATTGCTTACAGCTCTGTGTCATTACTTATAGCTCTGACTATTGTGTCAAAAATTGGGTCCTAGGTCAGTAGAACTCATGGGTGCCATGTTCAGTAGTTTCTCTGTGAAAATAGCCCCTCCCACAAATGCATCCATGCAGCTTCTCATGAGCTAGTTGGTTTGTGGAGGACAGTAGACTTGGGATTCAAATATCCAGTGTGTTTAATGACACAGACTTTGCCAGGTGCCTTTCTATTAATTGAATTAAAGGCTTTGTTTAGTTGTAATGAATACAATGAGACAGCTAAAGTTAGGTTTTGTTTATCATGGAGCATTAGTGTAAGATGGTCTCTGCTCAGTTTTTAATCCATGCCTCTTGCTTCCTTCATAGGCTTGAGGAACGTCCTGGCCATCACAACAGCAAAAGTGCCCATTGTGAAGTTCTTCCATCAAAGAAGTGGGCTCAATGTAGACATCAGCTTGTATAACACACTGGTAAGACTGCCAAGGTTTGCCTAGCCTATCTTTCTTTTCCTTTAAGCCTTCCTCCCCTAGTCTAACTTCTCACTTGCCATTTTGTGAACCTCCTATTTGGTTCTTTGGGTGCTTTTTTAAAAAATAGTCTTGTTTGCTTTCTCCCTCCTAGTCTTTGTTTCTGCGAGGACTAACAGTAGGTTTGAGACAGGGATGCATACAGCGCCTATGTTAGCCATGAGTTTGAGCTGGAATCCTTCTGGCTCCACCCTACACATGCTAAGATTTCAAGCTCATACTTACTACTATGCCTGGAATTATCTGTAGGCCGATGGAGAGAAATCAGGCCTTCATTTCATTTCATCTTTCTTACCCTGTCTTTTGACTGCCCAGCCTTAGCCCTAAAGTGACTGTGGCAGCTTTCTACCCATGTTTTACTCTCTGTGGGCATGATTTGGGTGCTTGGGGTGAGGGTGTCTTGTATTCTGAGGCTGAGGTTCTGCTGGAGAATGCATTTGCATTTACTCAGAGTATATTTGCCTAGCATTCCATCCCCATTCTATTGTCAGGAGTCTGTCCATGTGCACAAGAGAGAATGTGCACATGAGCAAAAGTGGAGATTGATTCACTTCAGAAAAGGTCAGGGGAAACAGGTTTGTCTCCCTGGCTTAAAAGTGATTGTAATTTGGTTTGTGTGCTGTTTCCCTCCTTTTGCCTGATTGGGACTTAAGAGAGTTAGCCTTCCACTTACTTAAAGAAAAATGTTCTTTTTATTTCTGTCTCTCAACTGCTAGGCTGACAGGCCTATGTCACCACACTAGTAATATGCTTGTTTAATTTAATGGCTTATTCCCCAGTTTATTTACACTAAAGATTTATTAATGAAATCACAATTACACATAATTGTCATCTCTTAGATTAAAACAGCTTATCTCAGAGATATTTCTAAAATGTGTTGCATTGTGAAACTTTCTAGGTCAGAATGGTTCCAAAGCCTCATGGTGCCCTTTTCTTTTCAACAGGCTCTTCATAATATCAGACTCCTGTTTACATACTCGGCCATCAACCCTAGAGTAAAGTGTTTGTGCTACATGATGAAAAGGTTCACTAAGGTGGGTACACCACTGCTTATGGCTTATCTGAAAATTGTTCTGCATTTGCAAACATTTTTGAAAGCAGAAGTTGTAGCGGGAAACCTAAAGCTACCCAGGTAAATTTTGATGACATCAAGAAAGCAGGGCAGAGCAAGGTGTAGTCAGCCTGAAAGAGCTCTGGAGGAAGAGAAAGTGGATCCCTTTTCTGGACTTGTGTCGTGGTTAAAAAAAAAAACCATTCAGTTTGGACCTCTCCTGAGCACTGCTTCTTGACCCTTTTTCCCTTCTGAACACCCTTTGTACTGTAAGTGGCTTTGAAATAATAAATATTACCTTAATATAGACCTCGTGGCGATTTAAATTGCATAACAAGAAGTATGACAGTAAGCTAGTCTGGAACTTGCCTGTCAAGACAGGCTAGTCCTCAGACTCACAGATCCTTTTGCTCCTGTCTAGAAAGTCTGAGATTAAAGTTACTAGCCATCACACTTGGCCCTTATCTTTTAGTTTTCATGATAATGAATCCTTTCTGACCACTGTTCTAGAGTTCAGTTTGAGTTAGGTTGGTTTGGTCGCTTTAGTTGGCAATTTTTACTTTTGGAAATGTGATTTTTGTATTAGTTCTTCAAATGAGGTAGGATTAATAGGATGACTAAAAGCTGAATAGAAATGATCTTCCCAATGTTGTCTCTTCTATCTAGGTGTGTGACATTGGTGATGCTTCCAGAGGCAGCTTATCATCCTATGCATACACACTTATGGTGCTTTATTTCCTTCTACACAGGTCTCCACCCGTCATCCCTGTGCTTCAAGAGGTATCCAAAGGGGAGTGTCCTGAGCCTCTACCTCTGCTAATGGGCTATAGTTCTGGGTTTTTTTTTAAACTTTTCCTTGATGTCTAGGTATCAACGGATTAGGTTTTCATTCTATACTAATATTTTTTCAGTTAATTTCAGATATACAAAGATGATATGGAATGGACAATATGTCTTGGGATGTGGGAAACTCACTTCTTTGATCAAATAGATGAATTGTTGAATATTTTAAGGAAAAGATTTTCCTAAGCCTTGCCTGAGAGTTAGCCTATTTCCGTGCTCGTAGAAGACCATCGTATAGAGTGGTCACATATCTGTTATGACAGTTAAGCGTGCTCCCTTTCATCGAGCTAAGTGCATTAACAGGCATTGTACCCACAATTTTGCCACTGTCAACTGTGGTGGAATGTTCTGTATGATGTAAATAAAGTAACTGATTTGGCCTATGTGCAGCACCATAGAATTGGGTGGAGAATCAGCGCAGGCAGGCAGGTAGAAAAGGGTGGAGTTAGTCACTCTCGATCCATCTTCCTCAGAAGAAGCATGTAGGAATCCAGGTGATCCACAGGCTGTGGGCCATGTGGTGGAAGAATAATAGAAATGGGTTAATCTAAGAAGAAAGAGCTAGCTAGTAATGGGCATAAGACATGGGACAAACAGTTTAAAAGATATAAGCATGTGATTCATTTCTTTGGGGGACAAAAGCTGCAGGCTTGAACCAGGTTCCAACTGCTGCCGCAGGGCGCGCCAGGTCACAAACCTCCTGGACCCAAAACGGTCTTGGAAAAACTTACTACAACAAATGGCTTCCCGGACACCCACATAAAGCCTGAGAAAGTTTAAAAAGTTTAAAGAGCATTCTAGATCATTGAAACAGAACCAAAAGTGGCTTTCTGAATTGCATATTTGAATTGATTTATGGTACAGAGACAGCATAGTATTCAGGCAGGAATTTAAAAATGGCACATCCGCGGCACACAACTTAAACTCATACATTTCGTAAAAGGCTTGGCATAAGTGTAATTGATTTAGTTTCTGCTTATATTGAACAGAAAGGAAACAGAGTTAAAAAAGGTTTTTCCAGTAGCAGCATTTTCTGAGTCCACACTGGTGGCTGGTAGACATCAGCAGAGCAGCACAAGCTTATCTGCCATACTGAAACCTGGCCAAAAGGGGCAGAGTCAGCAGTTAAAGTGATATGGACATTTAAAAGCTCTTTGAGTTGGAAAATGGTTAAGGATTCTCAATAAGACAGATTTAGACTCTCAAAACCTCTAAACAGGGTACAATGTATGTAAAATATGCATAGGCTACAGAGAGAGAAAGAAAAAGAGTGAAGAAAGCCCTGAAAAAAGGAGAAATAGGAATTAAAGATAAAGATAAAAGCCATGAAAGATGGCAAATAAACAGAGTCTGGATTATGTTTATTTTGTGTTCTTTTAATTTTTTAACTTTTAATGAGCTAATTGCAGATTGACAATTGATTGCTAATTCTGCTAAGTTAAACCAATACTTATATTTTAAAGATGTCTTGACTTTAAAGTCTGTTTATAAGAATATGTTACTTGGGAAAAGAGTTTCTGCTTTTGTCTCCACAGAAGATCAAAATGTGTGGATTGGTTCTAGGCAAATGTGGTTCCATTTGCCAAGGCCACCGGAATGAACATTCTCAGCTTCCAAGAAGTCAGTTGAGATGATCCAACTTCAAAACCCCATGACATCAATGTCCTTTGACAGCAGGAAGCAGTAAAAGAAAGAAAGAAAGCTTTGTCCAATTTCCCAAAAATATTACTTATTAATGTTTGTTTTCATTATAAATGGTTAATGGTCATAGTCAATCTTAAAAAGAAAAAGAAGGGAGGAGGATATTATATAGAAATGATTAGAAAAGATAAGTGGATTTTGATTTATTGATACAAACTTAAGGTCAATTTTGTTATGCTGTATGTATTTTTCTACTGTTGATTAAGGTATGATGCTGATGTAACTCATTTAAAATTGTAATGTATAATTAGGAAATGCAGATTAATAGTCATCTATGATAACCAAACTTATAGTCATGTTAGTTAGGTTTTTGTAGGTATACAAAGATATATTTCAATTAGATAAGTAGTCTTCAAATACTTCAAAGACATGCAGAATATGGCATTTAAATTATTTTAAGAACTTAGACTTTTCTGGACAGTGAGACAGGTCTGCTTCCGGCAGCACCAATGTATTTCAGGAAAATGATGGGCATTGAAGAAACTTCATGTAGAATTTACTTTGTGGCAACAGTTAGCCACTGGACAAGAAACTGTTCTGGTATTGACTGCTTGATGGTATGCTGTATAAGCTGGATATGCAGGTTCCAAAGGAAAGTGACCTCTGAACTTTGGCAGAACAAGCCAAGATGGTCCTTCAGGTTCCTGCTTTGCAGAAAACATTGCCAGGCATCCTTCTGGACACAAGGAGAAGCGACTGATGGACTGTGTCAGATTTCCTGCATCACTGAAAGGTATGACAGAGACTTGGGCCATATAGGCTGAAGATGGATGCCCCAATGTTACAAAGGAACTTTGGGTGACTGTCCAGGCAGATAAATGTCATCTCTGTCATTTTCCAGACTTTGGAAGTTGCTTGCACTTCCTGTTTATTTACATAATAATATATCCTTTTGTGGTCTTTGATGTGGTTGAATGTTTAATAATTATAAGTATAGTTCTTTTTAGTTTAAAAGGTATATTAGATATGAAACTTTAGACTCACAAGGATAAGGTAGATAATGGAATAGTCTGTTTAATTTTGTGAATACAAATAGACTGGATATTGTGACTGTAATTCCAGCATGAGAGCTGTTCTGTATGTAATTTTGCTATATGGAAATTGAAACCTTCCTTTTTAATTAGACAGAAAAGAGGAAATGTGGTGGAATGTTCTGTATGCTGTAAATAAAGTAACTGATTTGGCCTATGTACAGCACCATAGAAGTGGGTGGAGAATCAGAGGGCAGGCAGGTAGAAAAGGGTGGAGTTAGTCACTCTCGATCCATCTTCCTCAGAAGAAGCATGTAGGAATCCAGGTGATCCACAGGCTGTGGGCCATGTGGTGGAAGATTAATAGAAATGGGTTAATCTAAGAAGAAAGAGCTAGCTAGTAATGGGCATAAGACATGGGCCAAACAGTGTAAAGGATATAAGCATGTGATTCATTTCTTTGGGGTACAAAAGCTGCGGGCGCAAACCAGGTTCCAACCGCCGCTGTGGCGCGCACCAGGTCACAAACACATTTTTGTTACATGTGTCTTCTAAGAGGGTGTAGAGTTGCACTGAGTTCTGTTCTGCTGATCACACAGCTCTTAAACTTCACAGATCCTCCTGCCATCACATTCTGTAATACATCATTGAAAACTCTTAAGTCAGAGTAGAGGTGAATATACTCATGTAAATGCTGTTTAAAAACAAAAAAAAAGCCATCACTTGGGAAGCAAAGGCAGATAGAGTTCAAGGGCAGCCTGCTTAGTGTGGAGTGCAACACAAAGAAGCCCTTAAAGGGGGGCAGGCAGAGGAGAACCAAGGCAATTACATTTTTGTGTGTAAACCAGTTAATCCATATGTTTTCTCCTGGAGTACCATAGCATACTACTGTTTTGACAGTTATATCTCTTATTACCTTTCTTTCTCTAGTCCACTTATTGGCCAGAATATGGAGAAAATAAAGAGTCTGTTGGGCAGCTTTGGTTGGGCCTTCTTAAATTTTATACAGAGGAGTTTGATTTCAAAGAGCACATCATCAGCGTCAGAAGAAAACATCTGCTTACCACTTCTCAGAAAAAGTGGGCCTCAAAATTCATTGTGATCGAAGGTATGAATTACAAGTGAGCTTGTTGGTCTAGCATGTGTGAGCAGTGATATGCAGAGCCTTTCAAGTTAAAAACTGAATCTATGACCCTTCCTGGCTCTTGTGTCAATACAGCTTTTGTGGCTCAGTCACTCAGTTGCCCATAGTGTGCAGTGCAACAGCCCTGTTGTGAGCCATACCACCCTAACTAACCCATCCAGATGGGGCCTTTCAGGAGGCCAAAATCTTTACTCAGCAGAATAACCCTCCCACTGATATTGGACTCATGTGTGTAAAGATAAGTCCACTTCAAGACAGTGGGTGTTTAAAACTTCAAATGAATTGTTACTCTAGTTCTAATTTTGTTGTGGGTAAGTGCATAAGGCATTTAATACTTAATATGTAAAGAGTGATGTGGAGTTCCACAACTTTCAATTTGAATGCCTATTCTGGCCATAGAGACATTTATTGATTTGTATAATCTTTGGGTTTGGTAAATTTCTTAGTGTGTGACATTTTTATGTATTTGCAAGGGTCTTTATTATGTGACCTTCAGCTGGGCTATGGGTGGAGATTTAGCATTTTGGGTGCTTCTGCCCAAGACTCTTCTCACTCATTGTATATTTTGTTATTCAGCATACTAAGTGAATTGGTTGTGGTGACCCAGATCTGTAATCTCAGTACTGAGGCAGACCTAAAACACCTCAAGAGCTGCAGTACAGGCATGTACTTGGTAATATACAGGCATGCTGGCTGGGCAACAATATTAAATATGATAACTAATGTATAATTTACCTATTATAACCAAGCAAACAACCAAAATGCAACACATACAAAGTTTTTTGCTATTTGTAATAATACTTGAGTTTTATGAACTAGCCCCTCACAGTCACATTTGTCCCCTCCCTCTCCATCAGTCTCAGCACAGCATCTGGCTTTTCACTGTTCTAGAGATTGGTGCTCAATTCTTGACAAGTGTGCAACAGCACTTTACAGACTGAACTCTCTCCCCTGGCCATTGGCCATCTCAGTGTGACCCCAGCTCAGATGTGCCTTGACTGCAATGACAGAGCTCAGGTGTGCCTCTAGTTAGCAGCCTCCATAGTAATGACTTCTGATGTAAACACCATGGACATCATTGGGTCTCCTGGTTAGTCAGTCTTCTTCAGCACTTTTTCAGAGTAGGTACTGGTACACTATGAAAGACATTAGAGAGCGATTATAAAGAAAGAGAACACAGTGTTCTTTTATGACTAATGCTTTTGGGTGATTTTACCTTATATTTAGGTTTGTCTGTTGCTTAGCTGTGTCTAAGCAAAGAGGTAATACTTTCTTTCATGTTGTGGCCATAAGTTTTGGAATGGATGGTGGCATTCCCTACTTTTATTATCTTTTTTGTCTCTTATTTTCTTTACTCAGATCCCTTTTATTGTAGTCATAAACTTGGTTCTGGATTATCAAGAAAAAGTAAGTTACTCTTGTTTGTAAATCTTGTTTGCAATCTCTTGTACCCTTAGTGTGTGTAATTGAATTCTTTTTTATTTTTTGTAGTGACAAATTTTATATTGAAAGCATTTTTTAATGGTAGAAGAATATTTGGGGGTCCAGTCAACTCTTCTCCAGAAATGGTAAGTTTCTGTTAGCTCAAGAAGCAAATAAGATGCACATTTTAAGAAATGGTTGAATCAAACATACACATCATCTGTGCTTTGTGATGCGGCATTTGAAAGATAGGCAATTATTTTGAATTGGTTCCTGTATTCCCTACTGGACAATAGATCTCCAGGACATTCCACTTTGAACAACAGCTTCCCATCCCCTCCCTAGACCCAAGAAGACTTTTCTACTCAATGTTATTTCTTCTAGGCTCTGTGAGGGAGTTGAAGATGAGACAGTTATGTGGTGGAATGTTCTCTTATGATGTAAATAAAGTAACTGATTTGGCCTATGTAGAGCACCATAGAAGTGGGTAGAGAATCAGAGGAAGTTAAGTAGAAATGGGTTGATTTAAGATGAAAAGAGCTAGCTAGTAATGTGCTTAAGAAATGGGCCGAACAGTATAAAGTTAATATGAGCATGTGATTCATTTCATTGGGGGACTAAAGCCACCACAGGCCAGGTCCAAACATCTGGCCCCAAATGGTCCCAGAAACCTAATACAACACAGTTATAGTGTCTAGTGAGAGATTTAAACTTACCTAGAAGTGAAAGTGTATATTCTGATTCTCACTCTTGTTCCAGAAGAGAAGTCCTTCTGCAGTCTGTTAAAATGAGCACTTTTTTCAGTAAACTGTGCGGGTTAGATGTAGCATCCCAGTGGTCTGCTGCAAGAAAAACTGCAGCAGACTGAAACTGCAGTTTCTCCTTAAGTAGCCTCACATCAGACCCAGTGCTAGCATGTGGCTCTCTACTTCGCCTTAGCGTAGCATTTTCACAGTCTAAACAATGTTCCTCAGTTGAAGTTTAGCCATTTTGGTTCCATTATATGTTGAAGCCACTGAGGGTGTCTCTTTCAGTGTCCCCCAAGTTCAAACAAACACTAGGTTTAGTCAGTCTGTCAGCTAGGCCTCTCACTGGCATTTAAGGTCTTGTTTGAGATGAAGGGTACAACATTTACATACTAATATATTCTCACACTGGTGTGTGGTGTGTGCTTAGGTCTTGTTAGCAGTTCCTTAACACAGCTTTGTTATCACAGGCATACTTTTTGATCAAGAAGTTCTAACTGAAGGAGAACTGGCTCCCAATGACAGATGTTGCCGAATTTTTGGGAAAATCAGACATTTCATGAAGGACTGTCCCATGAGGAGAAAGTAAGCACATGTTCAGCAGGGACTGCTTCCTTCTTATTTCATTGTTGAAAGATGTCTAACTGTGGGTCTGTGGATACAGGGAAAATTTTAAGATCCCTCTGAAGAAATCAAGTGGTCAAATGTATGTGCAAATGCTGAGGGCTGGCTCATTTGAAGATGACCATCTTCCAGGCCAGTGTTCTTCCCCTAATCTTGAGCATGGCTTTTTGTTTAGCTTAATCAGGATGCTTAGATGCCATGCTGTCTCCAATGTTAGTGAGAGGCAGGGAATAAGTTTTATGGTCTGGATGGGGCCTTGTTCTCCTGGCAACACTGTTCTTGAAAATACACAAAGAAGGTCACACTTTCTATCCTAGTTATTATCTCTACATTTGGACTTATCTTGTTTGTGTAGACACTTTGCCTAATTATCTATATTATCTTCAATAGAGTGAGACACCATTGAGACTAGGAAGATACCCCAAACCAATGATACACTGAGTGCAGAGAAAAATAAAAGCAAAGAGGACAAAGATCTTCAGCAGGAGAAGATTCTCAGGACACCAGCAGAAAAATGGAAGAGGCAGAATGACAGAGACTTAAGAGAAAAACGTTGTTTCATCTGTGGAAGAGAAGGACACATTAAAAAGGAATGTCTGCAGTTCAAAGGCTCTACAGGTACACACACCTCTTCAGAGACCTTGATATCTGTGTTCAGGGGATGTCTATAGACTTTTTCACATTTTGTACTTGTTCCTTTAAGTAATATTACTGACTCAACAAACATCACGCTGTAAGGAAGTGATATCTCCCCCTATGTACACTTTTATTTCTGAGTTACTTAGCATTGTGAAAGCTGTAGTTTTCTCATCTTCAGTCCTTATAAGCATAGTCTCAGTAGCCAGTAAGTAAGTTACAGTGAGAGATATGCTGCTCACACATTTACTTGTGACTCACCTTCATCTTCTGTCTAGATACTATCTGATAACTATTAGCCCTTATTTAAGTACCTTTCTGTCAATTTACAACTAATGTCAACAGTCAGCACATAAGCAGAAGGAAGAAGCAGGTCTGATAGATGTTTCTCTGCCAGTTCTGCTCTTCCTGTCATTCATTCCCTGTCACAATAGGTTGTTTGGCAGGCATTCCATCATAACAGACTTGTGCTTGTTCTTCCATTGCTAACTAAACTTCTAAAGAGGAATGATGTCAGAAATTCCTAAAGAGGAATTTCTGGCCAGAGAAGTCTGCTGTCTGTTGGTCTGAAGTCAAAAAGAATGACCTTTATCAAGAACCTTCTCAGCATTGTTTTCCTCCCCGCTCAGTGCCAGCCTGGGAACACAGGCAAAAGCTGTGAATACTTGTGAGCACTGAGGAAGCAGCCACTAGCACTGTGTAGTGCCCTGTCTGTCTACCTTTACCCAGGATGAGTGCCTTTTTTTCCTTGGGACACACTTCTTTCTGTAAGTGATGAAGTAAGGCTCCTTTCATTTATGTTGGATTTTGTTTCCCCTAGGTAGCCTTTCCAGTAAATACGCAACTCATGGGAGAGCCTCCCTGAAGAGGACAGAGCAAGAATCATGAGGGAGGAAGTTTGGCACTGGGAATGGCCACTGAGACTCCCCTATCCACTTTGAGAAATTAGGTTCATTTCACAGGACATAGCAACACAGATCAGGCCTCAACTTAACAGTTAAAGGATGTTGGGATTTTTAAATTTTTAATGAAATTGTTTGTGAGGAAAGAAATTTTAATGCAGTCTTAACATTAATTCCCCGAGATCTGATTTTTAATAGATTTTTAATAGAAAGCAGTGATGAAGTTAAGTCAATTTAAAAGAGAAAAAGAATATAACTGTTGGCCAGCATTCAATGACTACAATGTAATTTTTTTTTTTAATTTTTACAAAAGCACACTAAAAATAGTGTTGCTCATGGAAGGAATTACCCTTCCTTTCCCTGTTCATCCCTTTTGATTTCAAGAGAATTCTGTTTGTTTCTGGATCTGGTGAGACAGCATATCAAATATGGGGATTTTACTGCTGTAATTAGGGTCTACCAGTATTCTTCTGATTCATGGCTCTGTGTAGAAATGATGACACAGAATGCAGGCACCTATGTGGACTACAACACCACAGGCATCTCTGGGGCTTATTTCTCTAGATAGACAGAAATGTGCTCATAAAAATGAACTCATGAAAACAAGTAGTCCTGTTTTCTGGTTTCAAAAAAATTCAATGGTGCTAAATTACAGGAGTGCTTTTTACTTTTTATGATACTCAAATTCATAAGCCTTTCTGAAATAGTACATAGAATTATGTCTCAGCTTATCTATCATTTTAAAATAAACAGAAACCTCTCAACCTGTAATTTGATCCACATTATTTACTTATAAGATGTGTACCAGGTTGTGATAGCTGTTTGCTGAGTCTGAGCTACACTAGGGGCTGAGAGCTTGCTGAGAACAGTCCCAGAACTGGAAGGACTTGAAGATGTATTTATGTGCCCTTCTGTTCACATTCTACCTACACAGGAGTCTTTGAAAATTATGAAATCATGGTATATAAAATTGGTGGTCCTGAAACTCATGTGAGGGTGCTACAGCTGAGGACAGCTCAGCTGCAGTCCCTCTTGTCTCTGGCTTTGAACTGGCAATAGGCCATTCTTGTTGTGAACAGCCACAACTTCCTGGGAAAGCTCTTTGTCTGTGCTTTTTGTGCCAAAAGATCAACATTATCCTTGTTAGTTATTTTCTACTTGGGTTTTGGGGTTGGGGTTGTATGTTTTTAACTTATCACTAAAATTAGGGTACTGAATTGCCATGTTTTCTCCTTTCTTACAAAGGTTTTCTACATTTTATTTTAATTCTTAAAATCTGTCCAGCAAGCTGAGGTTTGGATGGCTTACAGTGATACATGACCATATTTGTCAGCAAATAGATAGTGGAGTGTCCTCTGCTTACTTCCAGTCCAGTCACTGCTGCCTTCTGCAGCCATTGAGTACAGGTCGAGCTTTGACAGTGTTTCTTTTACATAAGTAGGTGCCCTTAAATTAGGGACATAAATATTCAGGATTAAAATCTACTCTTGACCAATTTTTCCTGTGATGAATAAGTAATGACCATCTTGGTCCCTTTTTATTGCTTTTAGCTTAAAGTCTACTTTGTTAGATATTAGGATTGCAACCCTCGCTTGTTTCTTAGGACCATTTGACTGGAAAATCTTTTCCCAAACCTTTACTCAAAGGCTGTATCTGTCTTTGCGGTTGACATGTGTTTTCAGTAGGCAACAGAAGGATGGCTTTTGTTGTAGTGTCCATCTTGTTAGTGTGTGATATTTTATAGTAGAGTTGAGTCCATTGATATTAAGGGAAATTAGTGACTATTGATTGATATTTCCTGCCATTTTTAGTGGTAACTTGTTTGTATTTTCTTTCTCTGGAGTACTCTTCTGTAGAATTATTGATTGTTTGTGGTTTCATGGGTGTATCTGGGGTCCTTAGGTTGGAGTTTTCCCTCTAATACTCTCTGTAGTGCTGGATTGGAAGATAGATATTGTTTCAGTCTGACTTTGTCATGAAATATCTAGTTTACTCCATCTATGGTGATTGATAATTTTACAGGGCATATTATTCTAGTTTGGCAGTCATGCTGTTTTAGTGTCTGTATAACTTCTGACCAAGCCCTTCTAGCTTTCATTGTTTCCACTGAATAGTCAGGTGTTATTCTGATGGGTCTGCCTTTATATGTAAGTTGATCCTTTTCTTTTGCAGCTCTTAAAATTTTTTCTTTATTCTGTATGTTTTGTGGTTTGATTATAATGTGGTGCGCTGACTTTTTTTGGCGGTCATATCTATTTGGTGTTCTGTAAGCTTCTAGTATCTTTATAGGTATTTCCTTCTTCAGGTTAGGGAAGTTTTCATCTATGATTTTATTGAAAACATTATATGTGCCTTTGAGCAGGTATTCTTCTCTTTCCTGTATTTCTATTGTTCTCAAATTAGGTCTTTTCATGGTGTCCCATATTTCCTGAACATTTTAAGTTATGACTTTTTTGATTTTAGTGTTTTCTTTACTGATATATCTATTTGAGCTACTGAGTCTTCCACTTCAGAGATTCTATCTTCCATCTCTTGAACTCTGTTGGTTAAGCTTGTATCTATGGTTCCAGCTTTTTTCTTCAGGTTTTCTATTTCCATCTTTGCCTCATTTTGTGCCTTTTTTATTGCTTCTATTTCAGCTTTTAGTTCCTGGCATGTTCCTTTCATTTTTTGGTTTACTTTTTCTTGGTTTTCTTTCATAGATTTGTTCATCTCTTCAAATTTTTTGTTTGTATTTTCTTCTATTTCTTTAAGGTAATTTTTCATATCTTCTTTGAGAGCTTTGATGATCATCATAAAGGAATTTTTGGTGTTGCTTCCATCTGTTTCCTCTTCATTGCTCAGTTCAGATCTTGTAGTTGTAGGATTGCCTCTTTCTTCTGGACTTACCATGTTGTTCTTTATATTATTATGTAAATTTTTGCACTGGCACCTGCCCATGGCTCAGTGGTTCATGATTAGGTGGCTCCTGGTCAGTGGTGGCACACAGGCTTGTGTGTCTCCTGTCACCTCTGAACAAAATGTCTGCTCAATCTCTACTTCTGCTCTGGGCAAGGGCCTGAATTTCATGTCTTGAATCCTTCCTTCTCTGTTTGAGCAGTTGGAGGCAGGGTGGCCATGTGAGTTCCCTTAGCAGCAGCTGGGGGGACTCTGACAGCCAAAGTTTATTTCTGTCTGCTACAGAGTGTGTGGGGACACACTCCACAGACAGCACCTGGTCCTGGAACTAGAATCAGAACCCAGTGGGAACACAATTTTCCCTGGCAGGGATTCAGGTGCTGGGGCCTGTTGGAACCACTTCACCTTTCCACAGAATCTGAGTTTGTCTTTCAGAGTCTTCTGTCCTTGTCTGTTTGCTCAGTTGGAGGTAGGTAGCCATGCAAATTCCTTCAGTAGCAGCTGAGGGGACTGTGGCAGTCAGAGTTTATCTCTGTCTGCTACAGAGTGCCTGGGGACATGCTGTACAGACAACACCTGGTTCCAGAACTGGCTTAAATTGTCTTTAGAACACAGCAAGAAAAAGCCAACTGAATTTTTATATTTATTGTGTTAAAGTTTTTTCTGAAATTTTTTTCTGAGATAGATTTTACTTTTGTTAATTTATCAAGTTTCTAGGTAGTATAACATTGCATATTTAATAAAATTTTGAATATTTTTGGCTGGCTGACTTATGTAATGAGGTAAAATTTGCTCATATAAAACTTTCAGAAGTTAGAACCTTATCTTATTTCTATTATATATATTTGGTTTTATTTAAAGTATTGTTTTGATCATTTCTAAACAAGTGGGTGAATTTTGGGGGATTTTAAAAATAGTAAAAAAAAACACACAAAGATTAGTAGAAAACATCAATCTGAACCTTGTGTGAAAGGAAAATTTTTGAAACAGAGTCCCATGAAATACCTTAGCTTCATTTGAAAATAGCAGTGATTCTGGTGAATCAACTTGCTAATTATTAAAATTTAAGTTGTGAACTACCAAAATGGAGTTTCTAGAGACCACAAATAAGAAATAAAAAAAAGCTAGATGCCAACAATACCAACAGGAAATATATAAACTCATGGAAGCTGAATAACTCACTACTAAATGAACAGTGTGTAAGGACAGAATCCAAGAATGAAAATAAAAACACAGCATATTCAAACTATGTAACACAATAAAGGCAGTTCTGAGCAGAAAATAAAAAGCACTGAGTGCCTACATAAATATACTGGGGTAATTTATTATTTATAATATTGTTACACACTCTAAGCCTCTAGAAAAACAATATTTATAAACAGAAGATATAAAAAATTAAAAGGGGTTAAAATCATACCAATAAAAATTAGAGATAAAATTAATGAGATAGACACTAACAGCAACAGCAAGAATCAAATAATGAGTACATAAAATGTTCCCTCAAAGAAATTAAGAAGACAACAAACACTTAGCCACATTTGTCAACAAAATGAGAGAGAGCATCTCAATTAATAGAGTTAGATATTAGATAAATAACTTTACAGAGGATCCTGAGAAAACTGAAAAACATTTAATTAAATATTTTTAAATGTTTTTCACAGAACTAGAAAACCTATTAAAATATAAAATTTTACAATATATGACATATCAAATTTTAACTAAGGTGATATAAACACTTTAAATTGGCTCATAAAAAAGAGATCATCTTTCCATTGGGAAAACATTAACTGCTTATTTTTCTGCCAAATAGTCTGCTCTGAAGTCATATATCCAAGTAGAATCATCCCAGTTGAACAGGTGTCATGATACATATATTGTGTATAAAATAAAAATTGCTTGAAGATCAGAGAAGAGAGTCAGCCACTAGTTTACCATAGAAGACAGGCAGGAGAATCACACCCCTCCAATTCTAGCACTTCTAAGGAAGCAGCAGGATAATCAGGCATTAAAGCCACCCTGGGCTTCACAACATTGATCCAATATTAAAAAAGAAACAGAGCCAGATGGTGAAACCTCAAGTTCTTAATCTCAGCACTAGGGAGGTGGAGACTGAAAGTGATATGGCTGTGTGGAGAGAGAAATATAAAATAAGAAAAGACATAAACATGGCCTGCTTTAGCTTGATGATTCAGTAGAGGTAAGAAAAATTTCTTGTGACTATCTCTGTTACTCATCTTTCAGATTTAATGTGATATCTGGCTATGGGTTTTTATTATTAAAATCAATTATTATTTGTCCTTCCAAAGAAGTTGATAAAGTCTTGTCCACGTCATTCATCATGGGGAGTAGAGAGAAAAACTTATTTTCATACATTAGCCTTTTGCTAGTAACCTTTTACTATCCACACAGGAGGGGACACCATATGGAGCTGTGGTTGTTAGTAGTTGAAGCCTCTGGAAGTTCTGGACACTCTAGCTCTCTGCCCACCTAATAGCTGAAAATTCCAGCTCCTGCAGCATTACTAAATACTACAATTATTGAGAAAAATTGCTTGTTTCCTCCTCTAATGTTCTTCTTCTTCTTAACAGGTAAAAATTCAAAAGGGAAACATTCATGAAGAACATGTAGTAAGAAGTTCTTGTTGTGCAAGCTCACTGTGAAATAGGGTGGATTGATCTCCAGAGGATGTGTGCACAGCTGGCTACCATATGCAAATGAACACTGCCAAATTGCAGTGTGGCTGGCTGTGTTCAAATTTATTTTATTCTCCACTTCTTCTGTTTCTCATTTCCAGGTTTTTGGTTTCACTGCGTGTTTATAACCCTCTTATATGAATTTTCCTTAATATCCACACATTCTGCCAGGATCTTCAAACAGTACAACTTAAATGAAACCAGTGTACATGTATGAAAAATGTACACACACTGTAGTAAACACTCTCTTATTGCAAGGACTTACAAGTAATCTGTTGAAAGCACATAAGAAGCATAGTAAATTCCATACAAAAAATACAGGAGCTTCGTCTAGAAAAGACTGGGAAAGATAATTCAGAAAAGTTTGGGGACAATACCCAGAAAGGTCCAGGAATGCATATACTGGGATGTAGCTGTCATATGACAAAAAAATATTGTTACATTTGGAACCCAAGCTTTATGTTCCAGCTTGGACAAAGTGATCTTCTTATAATAGACAAACAGTGAAAGTCATCCTAGCATTCATCAATGGAACAAAGCTTAAAACAGTATTTCCAAGTGGGCAGAATTGGTACATACCTTTAATTAAAGCACCAAAGAGTAAGAGGCAGGTGATCACTGGAGTTCAAGATCAGTCTAATAGAGAGAAAGAGGTAAATGACAGCAAGTGTTATGAAGGCAAACACTGTCTTAAAAGGAAGAAGTATTCCTTTAAGTAGCAAATCACATAGCAATAATGTATGTTAGTGGTTGTTAAATGCAAGGAAGAACCTGGAGGTCACAAATACAGACCACTATTATTTTAGTTAGACTTACTATGGCTGTGATAAAACCCCATGGACGACAAAGTATCATGGGGAGGAAAGGGTCGGTTTCATTCATCATTAAAATTAGTGAGGACAAGATCTGAAGCAGAGCAGAAATGTAAAAACAGGCACTGAAACAAAGTCCATCAAGGGATGCTGCTTAATGATTTGCTCTTTTTGTGTTCCTCAGCCTCCTTTTTTATAGCACCTAGGAACACTATCCTGGGGTTGGTTTCACAAAAAATAGGTGGAACCTTCCCTCATTAAAATTAATTAAGAAATACCTTACATGTTTCTTGCAACTCAATATTATAAAAAAAATTTTCTTGGTAAAGATTCCCTTATTTCAGATAATGCTAGCTTGTGTCAAATTGACATAAAACTAACCAATATAACCAAAGAAGTAAGTAATTCTTGGAAAAAAGTTTTTGGATTTTGTTCTTATTATTTTGCAATGTATATAAAATTATGTTTATAGTTTTAGTAAATATGATATGTAGCATTTTTTATAAATAATATATGTTTTTTAACTTAGAAGTGTGTTACTGAGCCAGCAAGATGGCTCAGCAGCTAAAACCATTGACTCCTGAAATTGAAGGCCTGAATTTCCTTTCTAGAACTCACAAAGTGAAAATGGAGAAACAATCTCTCTAAGAGTTATTTTTTTTATCTCTACACTCACATGGCTTTAACAAAAGTATTATGTAGATGGAAAAACTAGGTACTCAATTAGTAAAAGAAAAATATGCTATAGCTAAAAATATTGATGATCTCTGGTATGGTAGCTCATGTCTGTAATTGCAGCACTTGGCAAGCTAGAGTGCAAAGTGAGTTTTCAGATGACCTGGGTTAAGAAGCAAGAAACTTTCTCAATAAAAAAAATACTTAGACTAATAGGTACCACACATCTGTGCATTTTGAACTTAGGAGATTTAGACAGTAGGAATATGAGATTGTGGTCAATATATGTTACAAAGAAAACTTGCCACAAAGGGACAAACACATCATTCACCATAGTATATCATTTTTGGTGGGGATATAGTCTTATTTTATTTTTTAAAATCTCTTTTATTATAAATAAAGTAATATTTTATCCATGTTTTTTATCCATTTATCCCCTTGCTCAGACTCCCATCCCCCTCCTACCCCTCCCAGTAACACACTCTTCTCCTCATCACTTTGTCTCCTGCCAAGCAAGGGCAGGAGGTCCCAAAGTCCCAAGGTTGTTCACTCCAGGCAGATCTGCTTTCCTCACTCCAACAACAAGACAGGGTCAGGTGTTCCTCTGGAGGAAATGGGCTCCAAGGTGCTGGTCCAAGGTGTTTCAGATCCAAAAGTGTTCGGTGGTTGTGGTTTGCAGCTTTGACATGCTTAGTTTTATGTTTAAAGTCCACTAATGAGTGAATACATCCCCTGCATATATTTCTAGGTTTGTGATACCTTGCTCAGGAGGACATTCTCGAAATCCACCAATTTTCCTGCAAATTTTAGGATATCATTTTTTTACTGCTGGGTAGCACTATATTGTGTAGATGTACCACACTTTGTTAATCCACTCATCAGGTCAAGGTCATCTGGGCTGTTTGCAGGTTCTTGATATTATGAATAATGCCCCTATGAACATATTGCAAATGTGAGATAAAAGGGCTGAAAAAGAAATAAGGGAAACATCACCCTTTATAACAGTTGTGAATAGCATTAAATACCTTGGAGTAACTATAACCAAAAAAGAAACAGATCTATTTGTCAAAAGTTTTAGATCACTGAAGAAAGAAATTGAAGAGGATATCAGAAAATAGAAAGACCCTCCATGTTCCTGGATAAGTAGGATCAACATAGAAAAAATGGCAATTCTACCAAAAGCAATCTACAGATTCAATGCACAGCCCATCAAAATCCCAACAGAATATTTTACAGACCTTGAAAGAACAATACTCAACTTCATTTCGAATAACAGCAAAGCCACAATTGCCAAAACAATTTTACTCAACAAAAGAACCTAAGGAGGCATCACCATCCCTGACCTCAAGTCATACTCTAGAGCTACATTAATAAAAAAAGGCCTTGTACTGGCATAAAAACAGACTTGTGGATCAATGGAATCCAATTGAGTATCTGGGCATTATCACAAAAACCTATGAGCACCTGATCCTTGAAAAAGAGGCACAAAATACTCAATGAAAAATAGGGTTAGGGTTAGGGTTAGGGGTTCAGAACTAAAAAGGGAATTCTCAGCAGAAGAATTATGAATGGCTGAAATGCACTTGAAAAAATGCTCAACATCTTTAGCCATCAGAAAAATGCAAATCAAAACAACTTTGAGATACCACAATACACCTGTCAGATTGGCTAAGACAAAGGTGACAGCCTATGCTGGAGAGGTTGTGGAGCAAGGGGAACACTCCTCCATTGTTAGTGGGAGTGTAAGCTTGTTCAGCAGCTCTGGAATGTAATATGTCAGTTTCTTAGAAAACTGGAAATCCACTCCCCAAGTATCCAGCAATATCATCCCTGGGCATATACCCTAAAGATGCACATTCACACTCCAAAGGCATTAACTCAACTATGTTCATAGCAACATTATTCATAATAGCAAGAACCTGGAAACAGCTTAGATGCCCCTCAACTGAAGAATGGATTAACAAGCTGTGGTACATCTATACAATGGAGTACTATTCTGCAGTAAGAAAAAATGATATCCTAAAATTTGCAGGCAAATGGATGGATTTAGAGAATATCCTCTTGAAGGAGGTATCACTAACCCAGAAAGATAAGCAGGGGATGTACTCACTCATTAGTAGACTCTAAACAAAAATCAAAATGTAAAGCATATCCAAGCTACAAATCACAACCACTGAATGATTTGGGATCTAAAAGACCTTTGACCAGCACCTTGGATCCCACTCACCTTAGAGGAACACCTGACCCAGTCTTGACATTGGGGTAGGAAAGTAGATGTGCTAGGAGTGGATGCTGACCTAAGCCATACTGAAACTTTGGGAACTCCTGTCCTTGCTAGGAGTAGAGAAAGAGATGTGGAGAAGAGAGAGTGATTGGAATGGGTGAGAGGGGAATGAATCTTGAACAAGGATATACACAGTTAAAAAAGTATGACTTTATTCATAATAAAAAATTAATAAAAACCCTTTTGATCTGTAGCAACTGTTAGGTTAAGAAGCACACATTTGTAATTTGTAATTATAATGTAGAAATGATTCTGAGTATCATTTCATATTTAGAATAATTCTTACTCTGTTTTGTGAATCTTCATAAGTTTTATACATTTCCTATTGAATGGTTAAAATTCCTGCTTTTTTATAATGCTGTCATATGTTCTAGCTACTTCTGCCAGCATTTAATTTGATGACTTTCTCTGTGGTATATTTTTTATACATGTTTTTTAAAAAGTAAACTTATAAATCATATAAAAGAAAAATATTATTTCTTATGCAAAATCATATGCAAAAATTAAAAATAAACATGTTTTCAAAGTGCTTGTGACTTATAAACAATTAGGGAAAATCAAGTTGTTTTAGGTGTACACTGATTGTTTAATAATCTGTTGTCTTAATTTTTTAAAAAAATTTTCATTTTCCAACACTGATGTAGACTTACAGGCAATCATCAATCATAAGAAACAAAATAATGTCTAAGTGAACCTAAAAAAAATCTTTTTCTTTATTTTGAAATTAGCTTTCTTTTCAAAACTACTTTATACAAATTTAAAACATCATAAGGCTTCAAGTTAATCTGTCCAATTTTGGTAAAACAGCTCTCTTCATCCAACCCATTTTCAGATAAAAAGGTAATGAAGAAAGCTGTATAGGAATAATACTGGTCAGAGATTTCTTGGAGTTTGATTTTGATTAGTATCTTATAGTTTTTGTTTAAGGAACCATAATGCCTATTTGTAGATCTGTCTTTATGTCTTGTTTACTCTGTGGTGCCATGCATGTTGTAGAATTTTATTAATTGTAATTAAACTGTATGGTTTACTGTTTTGGAAAATGATGGACTTTCATCAATTTGGTACTCTGAAAATTTCTTATGAGTTCCTTGGGGTTTTTTTTGGGTTTTTTTTCTTGGTTTTGAAATGTCCTTTGAAGAGACAGATTTACTTTTCTTGATCTCAGATGTTTGCTTCTTTCCATTTACTGGCATATGTATGATTTTCAGATGTTGCTACCTTTGTGTTTTTGCTACTTAAGTGATTGATATAATTAATATATTGTCTTTGGACCTTTAAATTCTTGTCATATATTACTGTCTGTTTGTCCTATTAGTCTCATGTCTCAATGCAATGTAGCTTAGACTGAACTGGGAAAACATCAATTGAGAATTGCCTACACCAGAATATCTGTTTACTGTATCTGAGAGACAGTGTACTGATTTGGATTGATGTGGAAACTTTTATCCACTGAGTTCACAATATCTTTGAGCAAGTGAACCTACGGTAGAAAAGTGATCTATCTGAGCATGAGGCAGTGACTCAAAAAAAAAAAAAAAAGAAAAGAAAATGTTAGAAAACAATCTTTGCCATTGTGTTTTATTTTCAATTGTTATCTTGAGGTTTTATTCTAAGCTCCCAAAATGATGGAGTGTAATCTGACACAACCCATTCATTGCCTGTAATGCTTCAGGTTAGAGAACTTGAACTCACCAGTATGGAAGCAACTTAGAACAATAAAAGAACATCAAAGTGATATAGCTCATAGGAGCTGAACATATTGTCTTTTGGAAATATGTGGAAGATACAAAACTTAAGGTGGCAAAAACCATAGAAAGTTTACACAAAACTTAATTGGCTAATCATGTAAAATCTTGAAGATAAAAATATTAAAAGTTAGGGCAGAAAATGAAGCCTGATATAGGATTTAAGTAAAAAATAAGTAGACTTGAAAAATAATTAAGCAAGAGGCTATTTCTGTGAAGTTTTGGCTACAAAGTCATTTTTCCTTGCCTTTGCCGTTTAAAATAAGAAGGTTGAATTTAAAAAATAATTAGTTAACTTCTTAAATAAAATATTTAATTTTTGGATAGTTGTTAATGATGAGTCATTCTGGTCTGCATTAAAAAAATCTAAAAGGGACATAAATAAAAAAATGAGCTTCACAGAAGAATACTCCAGAGAAAGGAAATACAAACAAGTTACCACCAAAAAATGGCAGGAAATATCAAAAGGTCGTCACTAATGTCCCTTAATATTAATGGACTCAACTCTCCTACAAAATGTCACACACTAACAAGATGGATACAACAACAGAAGCCATCCTTCTGTTGCCTACAAGAAACACACCTAAACCACAAAGTCAGACACAGGCTTAGAGTAAAGGGTTGGGAAAAGATTTTCCAGTCAAATGGTCCTAAGAAACAAGCAGGGGTTGCCATTCTACTTTCTAACAAAATAGACTTTCAGCTAAAAGCAATTAAAAGGGACCAAGATGGTCATTATTTATTCATCACAGAAAAAATTGGTCAAGAGGAAATTTCAATCCTGAATATTTATGCCCCTAATATAGGGCACATATCTATATAAAAGAAACACTGCTAAAGATTGAATCCCACATCAATTCTTACATCCTAATAGTGGGAGACTACAATACCCCACTTTCAACCCTGCATAGGTCAACCAGACAGAGACTCAACAGAGAAATAAGGAGTCTAAAAGAGGTTATGATGCAAATGGATTTAATACATATCTACAGAAGCTTCCATGCAAATGCAAAGGAATATACATATTTCTCAGCTCCTCATGGAACTTTCTCCAAAATTGACCACATAATTGGTCATAAAGCAAATATCAACAGATACAAGAAATGGAAATAATCCCTTGTAAAATGTTGGACCACCAGGGCCTAAAGTTAGAGTTCAACAACATCAAAAATCACAGAAAGCCTACCAACTCATGGAAACTAAACATCACTCAGCTGAACCATCTCTGGGTCAAGGAAGAAATTAAGAAAGAAATCAAAGTCTTCCTAGAATTTAATGAAAATAAATCCACAACATATCCAAACTTGTGGGACACAATGAAAGCAGTCTTAAGAGGAAAATTCATAGTACTACGAAAAACCTAGAGAAATCCCACACTAGAGGCCTAACAGCTAAGCTGAAAGCCTTAGAACAATTAGAAGCAAACTCACCTAGAAGGAGTAGATGGCAGGAAATAATCAAACGTAGAGCTGAAATCAATACAATTGAAACAAAAGAACAATACAAAGAATCAATGAATCTAAGAGTTGATTCTTTGAGAAAGTTAACAAGATAGATAAGCCCTTAGCCAAACTAATCAAAAAACAGAGAGAGAAAGTGTTCAAATCAACAAAATCAGAAATGAAAAGGGTGACATAAAAACAAACCCACAGGAAATACAGAGAATTACCAGATCATATTTTGAAAATATGTATTCCAGAAAAATGGAAAACCTAGAAGAAATGGACAGCTTTCTGGACAAGTACCATCTACCAAAATTAAATGAAGATAAGATTAATTACCTAAACAGGCCCATAACCCTTAAGAAAATTGAAACTTTCATTAAAAGCTTCCACAAAAATAAAAGCCCTGGTCCAGATGGTATCAGTGCCGAATTCTACCAGACATTCAAAGAAAAATACTACCGTTACTCCTCAAACTATTTCACACAGTAGAAACTAAATGAATATTGCCAAATTCCTTTTATGTGGCCACAATTACCCTGATACCCAAGCCACTCAAAGACACAACAAAGAAGGAGAATTACAGATCAATTTCCCTCATGAATATTGATGCAAAAATTCTCAACAAAATTTTGGCAAACCATATACAACAATGTATAAAAATATCATCCACCAAGACAAAGTAGTCTTCTTCCCAGAAATGCAGGTCTGGTTTAACATATGAAAAACTGTAAATGTTATCCATCATATAAATAAACTAAAGGAACAAAACCACATAGTCATATCCTTAGATGCGGAAAAAGCCTTTGACAAAATCCAGCACTCTTTTATTATTAAAGCCCTGAAGAGATCAGGAATACAGGGAGATTACCTAAATATATTACCTAAATATAATAAAGGTGATTTACAAGAAGCCGACAGCCAGTATCAAACTTAATGGAGAAAAACTCAAAGCAATCCCACTAAAATCAGAAACTAGACAAGGATGTCTTCTCTCCCCTTATCTATTTAGTATAGTTCTTGAAGTTTTAGCTAAAGCAATAAGGGAAGAAAAAGAGATTAAGGGGATTACAAATTGGAAAAGAAGAAGTGAAGCTATCTCTGTTTGCAGATGATATGATTATATACATAAGTGACCCACAAAATTCTTCCAAGGAACTGCTACAGCTGATAAACACCTTCAGCAATGTAGCAGAATACAAGATTAACTCAAAGAAATCAGTATCCCTTCTATACACTAAAGATGGAAGAGCTGAAAAAGAAATAAGGGAAACATTACCCTTCATAATAGCTGCAAATAGTATTAAATACCTTGGAGTAACTATAATCAAAGAAGTAACATACCTATTAGACAAAAATTTTAAATCACTGAAGAAAGAAATTGAAGAGGATATCAGAAAATGGAAAGGGCTCCCATGTTTCTGGATAGGTAGGATCAACATAGTAAAAATGACAATTCTACCAAAGGCAATCTACAGATTCAATGCACTGCCCATCAAAATTCCAACACAATATTTTTTGGACCTACTCAATTTCAATTGGAATAACAGGAAAGCCAGGATTGCCAAAACAATTTTACTCAACAAAAGAACCTAAGGAGGTATCAACATCATTGACTTCAAGTTATACTATAGAGCTACACTAATAAAAAACAGTCTGGTACTGGCATAAAAACAGACTTGCGGATCAATGGAATACAGTTGAGGATCCTGACATTAACCCAAAAACCTATGAACACCTAATCTTTGACAAAGAAGCCCAAACTATTCAATGGAAAAAAACATAGTTTATTTAACAAATGCTGTTGACATAGCTGGATGGAAATATGTAGAAAAATGCAAATAGATCCGAGCCTGTCACCCTGCACAAAACTCAAATCCAAGTGGATCAACGACCTCAACATAAACTCAGCCACTTTAAACTTGATAGAAAAGAAAGGAAATACACTTCTACAAATTGGCACAGGCGACCACTTCCTAAATATAACACCAGTGGCACAGACACTAAGACCAACAATCAATAAGTGGGATCTCCTGAAACTAAGAATCTTCTGTAAAGCCAAGGACACTTTGAATAGGACAAAACAACAGCGTACAGAATGGGAAAAGATTTTCACCAACCCTACAATTGATAGAGGACTGCTCTCTAAGATATATAAAAAACCCAAGAATCTAGAGCCCAAAACCTTGAATAACCCAATCAAAAAATGGGGTTCAGATCTAAAAAGGGAATTCTCAGCAGAAGAATTACAAATGACTGAAAGGCACCTGAAAAAGTGCTCATCATCTTTAGTCATTGGAGAAATGCAAATCAAAACAACTTTGAGATACCACCTGACACCTGTTAGATTGGCTAAGATAAAAGACACAGAGGACAGCCTATGCTGGAGAGGGTGTGGAGCAGGGGGAACACTCCTCCATTGTTGGTGGGAGTATAAGCTTGTTCAGCCACTTTGGAAAGCAGTATGGCAGTTTCTCAGAAAACTAAGAATCAATCTCCCAAGGATCCAGCAATACCACTTCTGGGTGTATACCCTAAAGATGCACAGTCGTACTTCAAATGTATTAGCTCAACTATGTTTATAGCAGCATTATTTGTAATAGCAAGAACCTGGAAACAACCTAGATGTCCCTCAACTGAAGAATGGATTAACAAACTGTGGTACATCTACACAATGGAGTACTACTCAGCAGTAAGAAAAATGATATCCTAAAATTTGCAGGCAAATGGATGGACTTGGAGAATACTTCCTGAGCTAGGTATCACAAACTCAGAAAGATGAGCAGGGGACATACTCACTCATTAGTGGTCTCTAAACTAACAAACAAACAAGAAAAAAATCAAAGCATTCCCAAGGTGCAAACCACAACCACTGAACAGCTTGGGATCAGAAACACCCTGCACTGACTCCTTGGATCTCACTCCCCTTAGAGGAACACCTTACTGATTCTTGAGTGGGTGAGAAAGCTGGATCTGCCAGGAGTGGAGACTTAACTAAGCAATATTGGGTCAGTGGGACCATGGGACTGTCTGCTGGCTGCCTAGGGAGGGGATGAGGAGTTATGGAGAAGAAAGAATGACCTGATGCAGCAGGGGGGCAAAGGGGACTTGAATAAGGATATACAAGAATAGAAAGTGTGACTTCTTTGAAGAAAATAAATGAATAAATAAATAAATACATAAATAAAATAAAAAATAAAGACAATTTAATTCAAGCAATATTGTCCTTTTAATTTTGTTTTAAGTTAAGAAAAATAAGAAATAAAAAAGAATAAATAAGAAATAAATTTGAAGAACCAAGCATGCTATATAGTAAATATATTTTTATTTGTCTATTTAAGTTTTTTAACTGATTCTAATTATACATGATGATTACAAAATAAATAGTGATTAGATGAAGAAGTCTTGTTAACTAAATGTATATGTATTACCAACCAATTCTTAATATATAAGTCAGGCACGCAAAAATATTTTACTCATGAGTGCTTACTTTTTATTAAAAGACATAGTATTTGTTATCTTATGTAACACTGCACTTATTAGCAAGAACATACATAATACTTTAACTTATTCTACTTAAATAACCACAGAGATAGGCCCATATTCCTCACCAGTTGACTTTACATGTACTCTAGGAGCCAGCACCATTTCTCTGGCTAATTCAGGTTATTCAAAGCAGTACCTTTGCAGTTCATACTACCAATTTCTGCAAGCCATTAAAATTTTATTTAGAACTTAACAGCTTACCAGACACATTTGGCTTAACAACAAAAGCAGAATGCCACAGTGAATTTTTAAATTCAATCATGATTTATCAATAACAATATTCAGTTATAGCTAGATCTTACTATTACTTTGATTTACAACTCACAGATTAACATATGTATCTTAATATAGACATAGCTCAGGCACTGAAAATTATATGTAAATCCCAGGTCTTGCCTATAGTAAAATATACATTAATTTGTTTTAGAATATTAGCTTAAGATGGGTTACATGTGTTTATGCTATAATATATTTGTTTAATGATGCAAAGATTTGTTGCATGTTTATGGTGCATTTGTTTAATTCTATAAAGATATTATTTTGCCTCTCTAAAACACATTGTTGGT
The DNA here is from genome assembly GCA_004025045.1 of Sigmodon hispidus. Classification (NCBI taxonomy): domain Eukaryota; kingdom Metazoa; phylum Chordata; class Mammalia; order Rodentia; family Cricetidae; genus Sigmodon; species Sigmodon hispidus. Next base: position 59,404 of record PVIH01011971.1, read on the forward strand.
TTAAAGAGCTGAATGGACAATATCTAGGCAGGAGAGAGAAATAGGTAGGGCCACTAGGCAGGCAAAATAAAAAAGGGATATTTAAAAGAAAACATGAGCAAGAGAAGAAGTAGAAAAAATATCAGGGACTAGCCACCCAGCCACTTAGCCAGCCATCAAGCCACCCAGCCACCCAGCCACTTACAGAGTACAATAGAAAGAAAGATACATAGAAAAGGTAAAAAAATACAGAGGCAAAATGTAGGTAAAGAGAAATGGGATAATTTAAGTATGCCAAGATAATGCTGGGGATTCAAAATTAAGAATAAATATAAGGTATTTATTTGGAAGCTGGGTGGCAGGTCTACAAGGAATAAAAGAAACAACAATAAATTTATGCATACACAAAAATTTTTGAAACATAAAAAATACTTTAAACATAAAGCAAAAGTAAATATCAGTTAATATCTATTGAATAACACATTTTGTGTATGAAAAAGAGCATGGGGAGATAGTGTATTGAAGATGTAACTTTAGGTCTCCTAAGTAAAAAAATGTGAAATAAACTTTATTATTCCATTCCTTCCTAAAAATCTAAAGTCACTTTTTTACTTCTATTGTTTTGTAAAATCTAACTTCATTAATAACCTATACATTTAAAGTTTAGTGTCCTGACTTTATATCTTTGGATTTAGCAACTGAAGCATAAAAAGGTGGTGATATATTTTATATTTAATAAAATCAGTCTAGAATCTTAGAGAGGGGAAAAAGACCATTGTTGCATGAATTCTTGTTGTGATAAATGAAACTCACAGCCAAATATTCAGGAAAGGCTGAAATATCAAAGAGAGAAACACCACAATCAAATCTTAGTCAGCTATCTTTCTGCTTCCTCAGACTAACTCATCACTTCTAATGCCTCATCTATTGTTCTACACCTTAATAAACACCTTCTTCCCCCAGTTGTATCACATCCAGGTAAAGATTAAAGGCCTGAGCCACTACTATTTGATACTTAGCTTTGAATTCAGAGAAACAGAGAAAGATCTCTCTCACAGGAGTTATGGGATTAAAGGCAAGACACCATCACTGTCTGTCTGGAAACCTGGAAATCTCTCTGAAAACAACTATTCCATTTTCCCGAAATCACTGTAGGTTGATCTCTTGATAACCCTAACCCTAACCTTAACCTTAACCCTCCTACCAGTTTAATAAAAAGGTGGTTGGCCAGAGGCAGACAAGGAATGTAGGCAGGGCTACCAGACTAAGAAAACTCTAAAAACATGGCAAAGCAGAGCATAGAGGTTGTAGAGATGCCAGGAGATGCAGAGGAAAGAAGTTAAAATGCTGCTGAATAAAGATACTAAACCACATGGCTAAACAAGATAAAAATCTTAAGTTAGTTTAAGACTAAAAGTTAGCCAGCTATGTGCCTAGGCCCTAGGTCAATCAACATACAATTAATATAAGCATCTGTGTATTTCTGCCAGACTGCCAGACTGCTGAAATGTTGGTCAAAACTCTAGTCAACAACAGATTAGAGTTTTCTTGCTTCAACACCAGTTGAGATTAGCAATATGGAGTCATATATTCAACTATAGATGATCCATGAATACCCTAACTATTCACATCTTGGAATGCATAGAACAAAGGATTTGATACTCTGGATAAATGACTGACATTATTATCAATCAAATTAGTGTATTTACCCTAATTTAGCCAATATAGATAATCTGGGTAAAATAGTATGGTTCTGCCATTTTTATTAAGATGTGTAGCCTTAGAGAAAAGCTGAATAATATTTTGTTTGCTTTCATATAGATCCCTGGTCCCTAAAACATATGGTTATAAATTCTATTTTACCTTGTCAAATAATTTTTTGAGATTATGTTTATGTTATGTCCACAGTCTTTTTCCTGTCTACAAGCCCTACTATTGACTACTCATTGTTTTCTAAAAGTGACCTTTATTTCTTTAACAACATTTACATAGTAACATCATTTTCTATATTATTATGATCTATGCTTGGACACAAGACTTATCAGTCAGAAGCAAAGGATTGGCTGCCCTTGATAATCAATATATATTGTAATTTTTACACAAAGAAATGTATGCCTTATAAGAGAAACAGGGAAGTGCTCTGGGAGACTGGAAGAATTTCTAGTAATCACAATTTTTCTGATTATTGTCCTCTTTTGCTCTAGGGTGAAAAGGAAGAGTGGGGAAGGCCTCTGCTCTGTGTGTCATTTACTCTCTGATCACCCACTAGGGGAATTGCTAATGTCCTGAGTTCCAATGGCCTTAGCTAATGTGGTACTCTGGGAAGGCTTAGCAAATAGGTATACCCGTGGTAAGTAGCTTGTAGCGTCTTTTGAAGATTCTTCTCCTCTGGCTCTGCTAAGGGAACTGTGAGGAATATGGGATATCATAAGCCATGCCATAGTAAGTGTACAGACCTTTGAACTCAAACTTGGTAGAGCAGTTCTGCAGAGTTGTCAGAGAGTCTGTGACTGAAACAGACCATGATCTAGGCTGTGGTTCTCTTATTGCATGTAGTGACCTCAGTAGTGGCCTTTTTTTCTGAGAATTTCTGAGTGTAGATTCTGTGGGGAGGAGTAGATTATGTCATCCTGGTTATGGGAAGCTATGATACTTGTAATATATGTGTCTAGTGTGTACACACAGGCTTTGCTTTTAGTGTAATAGAGATTGGAAAACTAATAGTCTGGTTTTTATAAGTTCAAAATATTGTACACCAGTTTCAAATTTATCATGTAAGTGTTACAAACTTTTAGAAACTGGCAGAAAAAAGTGGTAGGTTTTGTCCTTCAGTGATATATGATTACAATATTTTAAGTTTTCTGATAGCAGTTTTTACTTGACTTACAAATGCTTAGTTTCAGGAGAGAAATTATGTCTCTAAAGTACAGAGTTTCAGTTCTTTATGTTTTTGGTAAAATAGATAAGGTAGATTTCACATTATATTTAGCAACCCATGTTAAATAAATAAACATCAAGTTATTTTTCTTTTTTATTATGAATAAAGTCACATTTTCTATCTGTGTATATCCTTGTTCAAAGTCCCTTCCCCCTCACACCTCCTCCAGTCTCTCTCTCTCTTTTCTACATCTCCCCATCTCCTCCTCAGCAAGGGCAGGAGTTCCCAAGGTCCCAATTTGGCTTAGTTCAGCATCCACTTCTGGCAGATTCAGTTTCATCATCCCAACATCAAGACTGAGTCAGGTTTTCCTCTAGAGGGAATAGGATCCAACGTGCCAGTCCAATTTTTCAACACTAGTTGGTGACTGGGCATCACTTGGGCTTGTTTTGCCTGAAATAAAAAGATGACATGAGAAGTTGTATGTCTATAGCCTGAGATAATCTCCATTTGCCAAAAAAGATCTAGTTCTTGGGCCTCTCTTTTTGAAAGAAATATCAGGAGATTCAGGGATTGAAACATAACAGTATGTGGGTCACATTGAGTTATTTTTTTTTTTTTTTTTAGTTTGTGAAGTCTGTGTTAACATCTATGCAAATAGAATTGTAGATATTGTAACCTTGGTCAAGATCACATTTTTTCTGGCTGAATTTTCTTTGGACTTTTGTTTAAAAATTGACTATATTATGCTGCTTCTACTCTTAACTCTCTTTTGTTTATTTTGTTCCAAATATTATACATAATTTTGATTGTTGTAGCTTTGTAATAAATGCAGAATTAGCATGGTGTCAATATGTATATTATTTTTATAATCATATTGAAAATTTTGAGTGTTTACACTTTGCATTTAGTATGGAAATTAGGAATTCTGTAATACATTGTTGAAAATATTATTTCAATTTTATTCAACTTAGGCTGCAAATTTACCATATATTCTCTTTTAATATTAATGTATCATGTTACCATGGGTTATTTGTTTGTTTCATTATTCATTTAGGTATTGTTTTCATTGTTAATTCTTGAAAGACTAATTTTATTTGGTAAAAAGTACTATAGAGTAGGGAAAAATGCAGATCATGTACCCTTCTTTAGGGTGATTTATGTTGATATCCCAGAAACAAAATTAAAGACTTATAATGACCTACTACTTCAAATTCAATCAATTTGGCAACTTCTTTTCTGATATGTCACACTTATACACTTGAAGTATTGTTGTCAGAAGTTTTCTGTTCCCCTTTGCTAGTCCCACAGCCATTTAGTCCCAAATAATTACACAAAGGCTTATATTTACTATAAACTGTTTAGCCTATGGCTTATTGTAGAATGTTTCCCGAGCCCATTTGTGTCCGGAGGTTTGTGACCTGGTCTGCGGCAGCTTTTATCTCCCAAAGAAATGAATTAGACACTTATATTAACTTTATACTGTTTGGTCCATGTCTTAAGCACATTTCTAGGTAGCTCTTTCATCTTAAATCAACCCATTTCTACTAATCTACCCACCACGTTTCCCAGCCCATGGCTCACCTGTATCTCTTACATGTTGCTCTTCGGGGGTCGGATGGAAACTGACTAACTCCACACTTCTCCTACCTGCCTGTCCTCTCATTCTCCACCCACTTCTACGGTGCTCTGCATAGGCCAACAGTCCTTTATTTACAGCATACAGAGACCATTTCACCACAATGGCTCAGGCATATTACCTGATAACTTGTACTCTTTAACTAAGCCATGATTTTTTTATTCATGTATATGCCCGTGACTTGGTAATTTTCTTCAGTACAGCAAGCATTGTAGTCCTGTTCCTCTCCATGTGGCTGGCCTCTGCTCTCCTCCTCTTCCAGAATTCGTTTTGTCTACTTATCTTTCCTATCTGCCTAGCTTCTAGTCAACCATCATTTCATTAGACCAAGATTTATAGTGTACAAGAGCATAATTTCACTGCTTACGATATTCTCTTATACACAATTATACACAAAATGTGGAGATAAACTTGTTTTCAAAAGTTCTTGTGACTCATAAAGCAATTACAGCAAAACAAGTTGCTTTAGGTATATACAAGTATTTATATATTGCATTTGGTTTGGAAAAGTTTTTATTTTCTAACTTTCATGCAGAGTTACAGTCCATCATCAGTCAAAGGTAACAAAATACCTAAGTGATTTAACAAATATTTTACTTTATTATAAGAAAATGAGATTTTTTAAAATAATCAAAACTCATTTACATAAAGTTAAACATCAGAAAACTTTAAGTAAATTATTTAAGTTTAGGTGTAACAGTCCTCCTTGTTCACTCCACTTTCTATTATTGACATCTATTATTAACATCAACTTATTTCTTACATATATGTGAAGTTCACAGCTGCCACGTGTGATGTCATGGGGCTGACCTCACAGGTCTGGACAGGGTTGTGCATGGCTGGCTAGCAAAGTCAAGTGTGCTCAGGGGTGTGGGTAAAGAGGTCAAGTGACAGGGAAGCCATGACACATTTGCATTTTTGAATAGTTTCAAGTTTTCCACAGGTGTCAAAACCTGGGGGAGTTAGAGATGTAAGTGGGCAAGTAACATGGGACAACAGGGGTGACTGATTGGTAACCTCAGGCATGACAGCACATGCCCCACACCTTCCAGTGACCACAGGTTTGATTAAATGACCTAAGGACCTCAGGTCACTTCTTAGGGGGGAGTGACAAGACAGACCCACCCATTCTGGTTACCTCAGGTTTGACTGACTGCCTTGAAGGCTTCAGGTGACCTAGGGGGTTTGAGTGACAGCAAAGATTTGCCCCTTGCAGTGACCTCAGAAGTGACTGACAGTCCTGGTGACTTAAAGGATGAATGACAACTCACGCTCTGCCCCTTCTGGTGTCTGACAAGACTGACCACCCTCCCTCACCCCCCACTCTCAGATATGGAAAACCTGGGTCTCTGCTCTTGTGCTGTTACAAGTTGGGAAATCCCAGGCCATGACTCTGTGCACATGCAATGAACATCCCCTCATCCTGCACACCACTGTGCATTCTCCATGTCTGTCTTCTAGGCCCCAGGTATGGTCACAGCTGCCTCCTCTATCCTATACCCGCTGCATGCATGCTCCATGACCACTAAGAGGTTTTGCTGATATGTCCACGTGTGCCTTGGTTTTTCAGGCCTCCAAGTACTGATGTGACTTATTTCCCTGATGGCACCACTGCCTCAGACCTGGTTCAAGTAGCACTGTGTTCTGTCCCACAATACACATGCACTAGGTCCTTCACTGACTGCCACGCATTGAACATGTGCCAGCTCTTCTGTGCAACCATAGTGCCCATGTCATATGTTTGTGCAGGGACTCCAAGCTTTTTCCCTGTACTCTGTGCCTGGAGTCATGGTGTTTTTACTCCATGTGCAGGTATGTGCAGCCGGTGTGGACAGTGGGCACTTCTAGTCTGGTGGCAGCAAATTCCAGTTCCTCAGGGGGTGGGGGGGAGGTGACTTTATGGTCACCTATGGCAAAGATTTCCAGCACCTTGAAGATGACTTCTTGGTTGGTGGCAGTGGTGGTTCTGGCAGTTTCAGGGAGGACACAGAAGCCTTGGAGGCAGGGGAGGTGAAAGTGCTGGCATCCAGAGCTGCTGTTTCTGGTCTCTGCTCAGAAGACCTGCATTGTGTACACTGACATCACGGTCTTGGCCCGGAGAAGTAAGCATGCAGATCACAGGTCAGCGGAAAGGAGTGAGA
>PVIH01011972.1:0-29834 GCA_004025045.1 Sigmodon hispidus
TATCTGGTAAGACATTGTAGAAAGGAAAAAAAATATGTAGAAAAGAAAAGGAAGAAAAAAATATACTCAGATGTAATGAGAACTTACGGCCAGCAGATGTCGCTGTCGTGATCAGCAGCGGCAGCAATGGTGCGGGGAAACAAAGTGGCGATTCGGCTGGGAGGGTGTTTCTCGGATCTTTCAACAAATCCTACCAGGACTAGAACGGGTCAATCCGTCTCTCAGGAGGTCGGCCACGGGCAGATTCGTTCCTGGTTGTTTACAGGAGGCTCGTGCGCACCTGGTAACCAAAGTCATTTAGACCAGCTCCGTGGGCGAGTGAGGAACCCGGCGGGTTTGTCAAATTAGCCCCGCGTTCAGGCGCCAATTATCGCGGTAAAAACCCGCCCTGAGATATGTTTATAAACAGGATTTATTTGGAGAAAATAGCTTACAAAACAGAGCCGGTTTTAGGAGAAGATGACAGGATGAGGTTGCAGTGCGCCGGAGCCTTTCTAAGGAAGACTCTTCATCCCCACGCCGTACGTCCGAACTCCCGGGCAGCTGGAGCGAACTGCGCACTCGGTCGGGGAACTCTCGTGAGAGAATGACGACTTCCTGTCCTGGTCCCCTCCCTCGAAGGTCTACTTCCGGAATCCTTTTCAGTTAACCACACCCAGCTCGTCTCCATTCCTATGACGTGATCGTTCACATATACAGTTCCTAATTTCCCGCTACAGACCTTGAGTTCAGAAACTCTGGAACCTTGGAGCAGTGCTACCAGGGTTCTTTGGGAAGACCTGGTGTGTGTCTGCCTGGTTCTAGCTGCCTCTGGCAAGTTTGAATCTTGGCATCCTGGGCTCCAAGATCGAGAAGAACATGTGACAGGTGGGTGTTGATGCCTGGGGATGGTTGCATTAAAGGTCTTATCCCTCACTAGAGGAGACAGGTGCAGGGAACAGAGGCTCAGGCTGCTGTGGCTCTCACTGTACCTTTGCATCACCGGGAAAACCCAGACCAGGCTGTCCCTTTGCCAATTCTGCTTGCAGGATTCCAGGGTCTCTAAGTGGTAAAGGCTCCCTTGTCAGTTCTGAACTCTCCTTTGGCATTTGTCTTGGATATGAGTATCTGGCATGTGGACACTTCCAATCAGCTATACACATCAGGGATTTCATGTATGCCTTGTGGGGTCTTTAAAAAGCATACAGGATTATAACTGCTCAAGGGTAATCCTTTTCAATGGTTTGTTTGGAGCCTGAAACTTCGCTTCCATGGGTAAGGCTTTGTGAGCTCCGATGTTCCTGTACTTCCTCTGTCAGTTTTGTCCATGTTCTGTAGTCTTACTTGTGCATTTAAGTCCGGAAGCAGCTCTCAGAGTGAGCTTCTTTGCTTTTCATACCCCTTTATTTTTACACAGGGCTCTTTAGTTCTTCAGAAAAGGTTCTCTCATTTCATTTTGAAGATGCTTTTTGCTCCCAAGTCCTGTCATCTGAGATATGGAAAAGACTGGTTTTGAAATATGGACTGCTTAAAAACTTTGCCATTGACATTAATGGAAAACACTAAGGAAGGGGAACTGTTTTTGATAGTAAAGCAACTGACTACTTAGGATACCCTTCACCATGTTCTGAATATGGGTTAGCACCTTTGTACCCTCACAGTGTTCTGAATATGGGTTAGCACCTTTGTACCCTCACAGTGTTCTGAATATGGGTTAACACCTTTGTACCCTCATAGTGTTCTGAAATATGGGTTAAACCTTTGTATTTAAGTAGCTACTTCTTAATCTACCTGTGACAGCTATTTCTTCCAGCTTTTCAATCTTAACATGGCAGAAGGAAAAATGGAACTTAAATTCCAGTGCTAATGGTGCTTTGTAAGCATTGTTGGGGTAAAAATAATCTTTTGTTAGATTTTCCAAGGTAAAGTAGTGTATATTTGACACATAAACTCTAAAATTTTGACATCTTTATTTTTTGATATAGAATTAGACAAAAGATTTTCCTTCTTGGTTTATGTAACTCAGGATTTCTAAAATTTGATTTTTTTCCAGTAATTTGATGATAGACTTTCTGTATGTTGGGCTTTCCTTGTATGAATGAAGTTCACTGCATTGGATTCTAGAAACAATGAGTCAAAATGTAGTGGTCACTCTGTGTCATAGGTGAGACAAGAGTAATACAAAAATAACTGTGATGCCAAATATCTGTACCAGAAAGAGGTAGAGATGCTGCTGTTAAGGTATCTCTCTTGTCTTATTTTGGTTTCCAGCCCTCCAAGCCTGGCTGTGTGGGGTTTGGAGGAGAAGATTTTATCTTCTATGGTGACTCAAACTTCAGGCAACCCAACCCTTCCTGGAGTGGCAATGGGATTTTGTTTGTTTATTTTATGTGTATATGTAAGGTATGTGTGTGCATGTGTATGTGTGTGTGTGTTTTGTGCAGCGTGAAGGCCCAGTGGTCAAAGCCTTCATTCACCATTCCCTATTCACTCTAGTGATTTTTACCATACTTTAGGAGTACAAATTGAGCAATGTGTACAGATGCTCAACTGAATGGTACAGGGACTTGATTTGGAGAATCAATTGCCAAAATCAATTATTTTGGCAGGGTAGGCACTTAATTTGGCAGGGGTGGTATAGGTTTCAGATCTCAGGGTAGGCTTGTTTGGTTAAAAGGACTTCAGCAGTGCATATGGAGTGAGGTGAATCTCTATAAAGATCCTTGATCTCACTTCCCTAGATGTCTGCCTGCCATTGTCTTCTATAGATGCAGGGGTAAGGTCAGTCGTCTCCTTTTCTCAAACATGCAAAGAAATAAAAAAAAAAAATCGGAAAAAAATTTCCCTGGCTAGTTCTTTAGATTGTCATGTGAATATTATAAGCAAATAATAATAAAATCTCCCCCATTTATGCATTCACAAACAGACAACAAACACAATAAAACCTTTTGAAAATAGAAATGACAGCAGGAAAATGATGAAAGCCTTTAATTCTAACATTCAGAGGGCAGAGGCAGGCACACATCTGTGAGATCGAGACCAGTCTGCTCCCACCCCATCCTGACCCTCTCCTCCCACCCCATTCGAACCCTCTCCTCCCACCCCATCCTGACCCTCTCCTCCCACCCCATCCTGACCCTCTCCTCCCACCCCATCCTGGTCCTCTCCTCCCACCCCATTCTGACCCTCTCCTCCCACCCCATCCTGACCCTCTCCTCCCACCCCATCCTGACCCTCTCCTCCCACCCCATTCCGAATCCTTGTATTTCTGTAACTAGATCTCTGCCCACTCTCTGTAATTTTTCTAGTCTAAGAATCACAAATGCTAGTCCATGCTACAACTGAATACTATTATCTCCCAGGACTGATGAAGGTTTCATGGTATTCTTTTATATTCCTGATCCATCTACCTTCGATCTGTGGTGGATACAATAATGTATCTCAAAGCGAAACGTGTGGAACAAGTTTGTAATTCCTGCACTCAGGATGCAGCAGCAGGAGGCATGCAAAATTAAGACCATGATCAACACATGTCAAGTATCAGGCCAATGTAGTCTACACATCCTGTTTGAGAGTGGGCAGAAAATTGACACAAGTTCTCATAGGTGTCTCAAGAAGACATTGTTGGCTATTGTAGGTCTTCTTGTGGACTGGCAGGAATTGGATCTGATCTGACAGGACATGGATGAATCTGCATGTGCACTTTCTCTGCTGCTTCTCCTCACAGAAGTGAGTGACAGGTATCTGTCGCATGCACTTCTCCATTTCATTCTCTAGCTGCACAAGATCTCTGTTCTCTGCTTCAAAGTCATTTATGTTCTGGTTTTCCCCATCTAAACTAATGATTAAATATCCCCCATCAGTGTTTGCAAATGCAGACACAGTTTTAGAAAGAATCTCTAAATGTTTTCTTTAATCCTCTTTTAGCAGATATTTCTATTCTATATGTTTGGATTTAGTAAAACAGAAAATCTCCTTTAAGTTAATTCTTCCTTGTTAAAAAATTTGGCAAGAAGTTCACTTTGTAAACCTTCAGAGTTCAATTTTCCAGGCAGTCTTTGTGTTGAACATGATTTTAGTTCAGGATCCTTCATGACTTTAAGAAGCCGCACTGCATCAGGAGCTTTCAGTTCATATGAGGATGAGAAACTTCTTAGATAAATATTGGTTTTCAAAGTGTAGATATGCTGACCATACTCTGTGATAAATGGCTCCACAAAAAATAAAAAGACATCATGGTTCTGCATGTAGTTTAGGTATTTTGAAGGAAATGCAAGAAAGTCAACAGTGGATTTTTTTGAATCCAGCCCTACTCCATCTCTGGTGAAGTTGTAATTGGAATTCTTAATGTGCGCTTTGACCACGCCCCCTCCAGAATTCAGCAGAGCACACACAGCCTGGGAGACAATATGGGCTTCTCTTCTCAGTTGAACATCTTTCAGTGACAGCCTATTCTTCACTCCAAGTATGATTTCTCCTACAGAGTGAACCAGTTTTAGTGTTGCATAGGCTATCCTAATGCTGATGTTCAATGTCTGAGCACTCTCTCTTATACTGAAGGCCAGTCCAAAATAGGATCTAATATATAGTCATCAGATAAAACGTGTAAGATGTCATTGTCCACGTAATTTTAGCCTAAAGTGTTCTACAGGTTGTATCTGATAGGAAACTGCTGAGAACATGAAGTTCACTTCATTGTAGTGAAAAGGCCTCAAGTTATGACTAAGCATACCCCAGCAACACTAGGATTACTAAGTACAGGCAGGGATGCAGGAAGGATGTGATGAATGAAAGTCACATACATGCTCAGTCCTCATGGTTATTTTCTGTGTTCCTTTTCAGTTGCTCTCAGGGCCCCTCGTGTGTTATTGAATTCACACTGGCCAGTTTCTTCCATCTAAATAGGCCCTATTTCGATATCAGTTGGAAGTAATGGTCTTTGGGAATTAGGGCAAGATTATTAGTCCTGATTTGAATCAGTTAGTGAGCACCAATGGATGCAATCAATAGTTCATGACCTTTTGTCTTCTCCTCACTCAGCAGAAGCCACACAGCAAGCATGTGAGCACCTCCCAGTGAGCTGTGTGTGATCCTCAGCTCTTTGTCACAGTGGCAAGTGCCTGAGTTTGTGAACATAGAGAAGGCACAGATGTGTAGGCCTCCAGCTAAAGAGGCTCATGCCTTTGACCAATGAACCTTGGTGCTTTTGAAGGCAGCACACGAGTCTGTGAGCCAGTGGAAGAACAAGGCTTTCCATCTCATGGCCAATGATGAAGAGTTGAAGGGGCCAGAGGCTAACAGTTTCCCTTCTAAATCTTGGGAGAGCACACAACAAGTTCCTATTGTGCTCTGTTTCCACTATCAGGGGATTTTCCTGTGAGTCTCCACAAGAGACAGCCTCTAAAGGCTCTACCACTGTCAGTTAGCATCACTGTAAAAAAAAAAAAAAAAAAAAAGAAGGACCTTTATGAAGTGAAAGTCTGATACTTCAGCGATCTATTGCAGGTCCCTAAAGATCATAGCATCTCAAACAAACCAAAAACCAGACATTTAATTTAATATGGCTTCAAAAGCCTTGGAGTGTCACCTGCTTCTGCCTCCTCCTTGGAAATTTCACCCTGAACACCTCTACCTGTATTACAGTTTAGGGGCTTTATTGGGTCCCTTTCTCTGGCAGTTAAAAAACTAAAGGCAGGAAAAAATATGGAGCACAACATAGGGGAGGTAGGGGTTAAATCTCAGACAGCACACAGCTGCAACAGAAGCAGCCTGTAGAAAGCATTTATTAGGGGTGAGGAAATGCACACAGAAAGACAGAAAGCAAAGACACTGGACAAAGCAGAGAGGCCTCAAGATGCTGAGAGCCTTTTAAGGATTTTTCCCACAGTTATGATTGCTCAGTGTGAGCAGAGACAGGTAGCCTCATAGGTTCACAGGTCTGAGGTAAACACGAGCTGATAGGCTTTGAAATTGTTAGATTGATGCATAGGTGAGTCTTCAGTCCTACCGATGGAGAAAATGCCCACCAGGCTGTTGTTTGATGCTGTCAGGCTATTCTCTCAGGTCAGGTGAATGACGATGAAGCCGGCCATCTTGTAATCTCAGCATCTTTATGATCTAGACTTGGCCTCTCTATTTGTACCTTTTCCCTGTGCAAGGACAGCCCTTCTGACCTCTCTTCTCTCTCGAGCTCTGTGGCTCTCTGACCATTTCTTCAGGAATCCTTGCCTCAGGTGTTTTGTCTTTCATTTTTCTCCTTTTTCCTCTTGTGTCTCTTCCCTTTATCTGTCTTCCCTTTCTGCCATGCTGATTATACAGCACACACCCCTATAGTTTCTATGGGAAAAGAGAGGAGCTGCTGTGTCATCCTTTGCAAAAGGAAAGTCTCAGGTGAGACCAGAGCAACACCAGCCATCCAGAAACTGTGAAGATGCCAGTGTCTGCATCCATGGTCTCCAGCTCAGCTTCCTTTCCCAGCCGCCATCTCCTATTGTAAGTGCTCCTCCATCACATGATCAATTCATGGACATTTATCAATGTGCTCACTTCCTTGTGTACATTTTCTTTTCTTTTTATTTTTTCTTTTAGCTGCTGAGTGGTTGTGGTTTGTAGCTTGGGCATGCTTTTCTTTCTCTCTCATTTTTTTTTTTTTTTTTGTTTAGAGTCCACTAATGAATGAGTACATCCCCTGCTAATCTGTCTGGGCTTGTGATACCTCACTAAGGAGGATATTCTCCAAATCCATCCATTTACCTGCAAATTTTAGGATATCATTTTTTCTTACTGCTGACTAGTACTTCATTGTGTAGATATACCACAGTTTGTTAATCCATTCTTCAGTTAAGGAGCATTCTGGTTGTTTCCAGGTTCTTGATATTACAAATGATGTTGCTATGAACATAGTTAAGCTAATTCCATTATAGGACGACTGTGTGTCTTTTGGGTATAGACCCAGAAGTGGTATTGCTGGGTCCTTGAGGAGATTGATTCTCAGTTTTCTGAGAAACTGCCATACTGCATTCCAGAGTGGCTGAACAAGCTTACACTCCCACCAACAATGGAGGAGTGTTCCCCTTCCTCCACACCCTCTCCAGCATAGGCTGTCATCTCTGTCTTTTATCTTAGCCAATCTGACAGGTGTCAGGTGCTATCTCAAAGTTGTTTTGGTTTACATTTCTCTGATGGCTAAATATGATGAGCATTTGTTCACGTGTCTTTCAGACATTCATAATTCTGCTGAGAATTCCCTTTTTAGTCCTGAATCCCATTTTTTGATTGAGTTATTCAAGGTTTTTGACTCTAGATTCTTAAGTTGACCACTCCCTGACCAGTTCGGGTCCTTGATGTCATCAGAGTTTACTTGGGTAGCTTCTGATTTCCTGCTACATCTTAGACATCAATATTCTATCACTTGTAGGGTTGGTGAAAATCTATTCTCATTCTGTAGGCTGTCCTTTAGTCCTATTGACTGTGTCCTTGGCTTTACAGAAGCTTCTCAGCTTCATTAGATTCTACTTATTGACTGTTGATCTTAGTGTCTGTGCCACTACTATTATATTTAGGAAGTGGTCGCCTGTGAGACCACTGAGAAGTGTATTTACCACTTTCTTTTCTATCAAGTTGAAAGGGGCTGGATTTATGTTGAGGTCTTTGATCTATTTGGATTTGATTTTTGTGCAGTGTGACAGACTTGGATCTATTTGCAATTTTCTACAGACTACCATCCAGCTATGCTAACACTATTTGTTAAAGATACTATCTTTTTTCCATTGAATATTTTGGACCTCTTTGTCGAATATCAGGTGTTCATAGGTTTTTGCGTTAATGTCTGGATCCTCAATTCAGTTCCATTGATCCACAAGTCTGTTTTTATGCAGTACCATGCTGTTATTAGTGTAGCTCTCTAGTATAACTTGAAGTCGGGGATGGTGATGCCTCCTGAGGTTCTTCTGTTGAGCAAAATTGTTTTGGCAAGCCTGGCTTTCCTGTTATACCAAATGAAATTGAGTATTGTTCTTTCAAAGTTTAAAAATATTGTGTTGGGATTTTGATGGGTAGTGCATTGAATCTGCAGATTGCCTTTGGTAGAATGGTCATTTTTACTATGTTGATCCTACCTTTTCAGGTACATGGGAGAGCTTTCCATTTTCTATATCCTCTTCAATTTCTTTCTTCTGTGATTTAAAATATTTGTCAAATAGGTCTGTTACTTCTTTGGTTATAGTTACTCAAAATATTTAATGCTATTTGCAGCTATTATAAAGGGTGATGTTTCCCTTATTTATTTTTCAGCTCTTCTATCTTTAGTGTATAGAAGGGCTACTGATTTCTTTGAGTTAATCTTGTATCCTGCTACATTGCTGAAGGTGTTTATCAGCCGTAGAAGTTCCTTGGAAGAATTTTGTGGGTCACTTATGTATACAAACATGTCATCTCCAAATAAAGATAATTTCACTTCTTCTTTTCCAATTTGTACCCCCTTAATCTCCTTTCATTCTCTTATTGCTTTAGCTAAAACTTTGAGAACTATATTCAATAGATAAGGGGAGAGAGGACATCATTGTCTAGTTCCTGATTTTAGTGAGATTGCTTTTGGTTTTTCTCCATTAAGTTTGATGCTGGCTGTCGGCTTCTTGTAGATCACCTTTATTATATTGAGATATTGTCCCTGTATTCCTGATCCCTCCCGAGATTTCATCATAAAGGAGTGTTGGATTTTGTCAAAGGCTTCTTCCGCATCTAAGGATATGATCATGTGGTTTTGTTCCTTTAGTTTGTTTAAATGATAGATAATGTTTACAGTTTTTGTATATTAAAAACAACCCTGCATTTCTGGGTTGAAGCCCACTTTGTTCGTGGGGATGATATTTTTTTACATATTGTTGTATACGGTTTGCCAAAATTTTGTTGAGAATTTTAGCATCAATATTCATGAGGGAAATTGGTCTGTTTTTTCCTTCTTTGTTGTGTCTTTGAGTGGCTTACTTATTAGTGTAATTGTGGCCTCATAAACGGAATTTAGCAATATTCCTTCAGTTTCTACTGTGTGAAATAGTTTGAGGAGTAATGGTAGGAATTCTTCTTTGAATGTCTACACTGAAACCATCTAGACTAGGGATTTTATTTTTGGGGAGGCTTTTAATGATAGCTTCAATTTCCTTAAGTGTAATAGGCCTGTTTAGGCAATTAATCTGTTCTTCATTTAATGTTGGTAAATGGTACCTGTCCAGAAAGCTGTCCATTTCCTCTAGGTTTTCCATTTTTGTGGAATATACATTTTTGAAGTATGATCTGATAATTCTCTGGATTTCCTGGGGGTCTGTTGTTATGTCCCCCTTTTCATTTCTGGTTTTGTTGATTTGGACACTCTCTCTGTTTTTGATTAGTTTGAATAAGGGCTTATTTATCTAGTTGACTTTCTCAAGGAACCAACTCTTCGATTCATTGATTCTTTGTATTGTTCTTTTTGTTTCAATTGTATTGATTTCAGCTCTAAGTTTGATTATTTCCTGATGTCTACTCCTTCTAGGTGAGTTTGCTTCTAATTGTTCTAAGGCTTTCAGCTTAGCTGTTAGTTCTCTAGTGTGGGATATCTCTAGGTTCATATCTAGCGCTATGAATTTTTCTCTTAAGACTGTTTTCATTGTGTCCCCCAAGTTTGGGTATGTTGTGGATTAATTTTCATTAAATTCTAGGAAGACTTTGATTTCTTTCTTAATTTCTTTCTTGACCTAGAGGTGGTTCAGCTGAGTGATGTTTAATTTCCATGAATTCGTAGGCTTTCTTTGATTTTTGATGTTGTTAAACTCTAACTTTAGGCCCTGGTAGTCTGATATGTTACAAGGGATTATTTTTATTTTTTTGTATCTGTTGATATTTGATTTATGACCTATTGTATGGTCAATTTTGGAGAAAGTTCCGTGAGGAGCTTAGAAATATGTATATTCCTTTGCATTTGGGTGGAAGCTTCTGTAGATATCTATTAAATCCATTTGCATCATAACCTCTGTTAGACTTCTTATTTCTCTTTGAGCCTCTGTCTGGTTGACCTATCCAAGGGAGAAAGTGGGATATTGAAGTCTCCCACTATTAAGGTGTGATAATTGATGTGGGATTTGAGCTTTAGCAGTGCTTCTTTTACATAGGTAGGTGTCCTTATATTAGGGGCATAAATATTCAGGATTGAAATCTCTTCCTGACAATTTTTTCTGTGATGAATAAGTAATGACCAACTTGGTCCCTTTTAATTGCTTTTAGCTTAAAGTTTACTTTGTTAAATATTAGGATGGCAACCCCAGCTTGTTTCTTAGGACCATTTGACTGGAAAATCTTTTCCTAACCCTTTACTCTAAGCCTGTGTCTGTTTTTGTGGTTGAGGTGTGTTTCTTGTAGGCAACAGAAGGATGGCTTCTATTTTTTTATCCATTTTGTTCGTGTGTGTATTTCATAGGTGAGTTGAGTCCATTGATATTAAGGGATATTAGTGACCACTCATTGATATTTCCTGCTATTTTTGGTGGTAACTTGTTTATATTTCCTTTCTCTGGGGTTTTCTTCTGTGGGATTATTGATTATTTGTGGCTTCATGGGTGTATTCGAGGTCATTAGGTTGGAGTTTTCCCTCTAATCCTTTCTGAAGTGCTTGACTGGTAGATTGGTATTGTTTCAGTCTTACTTTGTCATGAAATATCTTGCTTACTTCACCTGTGGTGATTGATAATTTTTCAGGGTATAGTATTCTAGTTTGGCAGCCATGCTCTTTTAGCGTCTGTATAATTTCTGACCAAACCCTTTTAGCTTTCATTGTTTCCATTGAATAGTCAGGTGTTATTCTGATGGGTCTGCCTTTATAAGTAAGTTGGTCCTTTTCTTTTGCAGCTCTTAAAATTTTTCTTTGTTCTTTATGTTTTGTTGCTTGATCATTATGTGGTGTGCTGACTTTTTTGGGGTGTCATAACTGTTTGGTGTTCTGTAAGCTTCTTATATCATTATAGGCATTTCTTTCTTCAAGTTAGGAAAGTTTTCTTCTATGATTTTATTGAATATATTATGTGTACCTTCGAGCTGGTATTCTTCTCCTTCTTCTATTTCTATTATTCTCAAGTTAGGTCTTTTCATGGTGTCCCAGATTTCCTGAACATTTTGTGTTATGGCTCTTTTGGTTTTAGTATTTTCTTTGACTGATATATCTATTTGAGCTACTGAGTCTTTCACTTCAGAGATTCTCTCTTCCATCTCTTGAATACTGTTGTTTATGCTTGTATCTGTAGTTCCAGCTTTTTTTTTCAGGTTTTCAATTTCCATCTTTGCCTCATTTTGTGTCTTCTTTATTGCTTCTATTTCAGTTTTTAGTTTCTGGCATGTTTCTTTCATTTTTTGATTTACCTTTTCTTGGTTTTCTTTCAAGGTGTAGTTCATCTCTTCCAGTTTTTTGTTTGTATTTTCTTCTATTTCTTTAAGGGAATTTTTCATATCTTCTTTGAGGGCTTCAATGATCTATATAAAGGTATTTTTGGTGTTGTTTCCTTCTGCTTCCTATTCATTGCTCTCTTCAAGTCTTGTAGTTGTTGAACCACCACTTTCTTCTGGAGTTACCTTGCTGTTCTTTATATTATATGTATTTTTGCACTTGTGTCTGCCCATGGCTTCAGTGGTTCACAATTAGGTGGCTCCTGGTCTTTTGTTGCAACAGGACTGGTCTGTCTCCTGTCACCTCTGAGGAAGGGTTCTGCTGAACCACTGACTCTGCTCTGGGCAAGGGTCTGAATTTGAAGTCTTCAGTCCTCTGCTAATGCAGTTGGAAGTGGGGTGACTGTGCAAGTTCCCTTGTTTTAGTAGTAGCTGGAGGAGCCCTTCACAGCCAAAGAGTACTCCTGTCTGCTAGGGGGTGTGTATAGACATGCACCACAGACAGAACCCAGTCCCAGAACACCCTTGTGTTCATTTTCATTGTTGCTTTTCTTTTCTTTTTTAAAAAATTTATTTAGCTTTATTTACGTACTTTGGTATAAAGGTGTGAGATCTCTGGAACAGGAATTACAGACAGTTGTGAGCTGCCCTGTGGGTGCTGGGAATTGACCCTGGGTCCTCTGGGAGAGCAGCCAGTGCTCCTAACCACTGAGCTATCTCTCCAGCCCCTCATTGTTGCTTTTCAATGTAAGTTTAGAGTATTGCAGGCACCTCAAAATTAATTTTACAGTTTGAATCAGAGCTAGAAATCTAACAACAACTAATCCCTGGTTTATTTTAGGAAAACAGTCAGATTTCATTAGATTTAATATGTTCATTACCTGTCTGTTGGAATTCTTCCTTATATTCAACTCAAAATAGATTTTATTTTCTTCTTAGGAATAGAATATCAGAGCTAGAGAGATAAAAATCAAGATCCAGTTAAATTTAGACAAGTATCTTAAAAAGACAAAGAGCCTTTACTCATTTTAACACTAGGTGTAAGAGTGTTTTCTGAAGTACATATAAGACTCACACCCATGTCTAAGACTCTCTCATGACAGAAGTGTGTAATGGATCCCTGGGAACTGGAGTCACAGATGGTTGTGAGCCATGATGTGGCTGCTGGAAATAGAACTCTGCAAGAACAGACAGTGCATGTAACTTCTAAGACATCATCTCAGGCCCTAAAATGGACCTTTCAAAAAATGTAGCATGCATTAATGTATTTATTTGTGTGTAGTCGTGAGGGTGGGAGTTCAAGTGCATGGCACACATGGAGGTCGGAGAACAACTAATAGGAGTAAATCTTCTCTGTCCAGCAGCTGGATCCCTGGGGTTGGTGCTCAGGTCCTCAGGAATGGTGGCAGGCTCCTTTTCCAATGAGCGATCTCACTGTCCCACACACAGAATTCAATTGTCGAGGTTTTTTTTAATTTGCCTGATAAACTGATCCCTTAGTCAAGCATGTCATAGCTTCTACACCATCACCCTTTCCCAGTCCACTTCTCTTCTCCCACAATTACAGCCATCCTTACCTGGTTTTTTGCTTCCTGTTTTCCTAGATTAATCCAGCTCCCATATGTCACTCAAAGAGGTTGTCATTAAAGAGACAGCCACTCTTACGAAATACTCTGCTAATGAATCTCCCATCAGTTCCTACAAACTTGAGAGTATAATAATTTCCAAGGCCATCTATGATGTTCCCTGACCTACTCTCATGAGTTCACCCTTGATCTTGCCTTGATCTCTAAGTGTTTCCAAAACATCTCAAACCCAGGACTATTTGCAAGTCATGGCATAGGGGTAGAGTGTCCTCTAGGCCACTATTAGACAGAGAGTCAAGGGCAGTGCTCATGGTGCCATGTCCCACTACTTCCTTGGTCTTCAAAGCTCTGAGCCACATTTCTGAAAACCAAAATCCCAATTAATCCAAACATCTAAAACCTAAAGCCTGGAAATATTATTGTGGAAAACCAATAAGAATTATTTAAAAGACACTGGTGATGCTTTGAGATGATGTTTTATTTTAGAAAGATAATAAAAGTCAGACCATTTGTTGGGATCCAGATTTTCTAAGTATGACATCTCAAATATATCAATGAAGCCTCATCAAAGAAAGATTCAAGCAGAAGATTTGTATTCAGAAAGTCCAAGGTCTAAGAAAAATTAGATGGAAAATGAAGTATATTCAGCAAAGAAATTGTATTGATTTAAAAACAGATGTAAATAGAAAACATGGCTTGGAATGACTAGCTGCTGTGAGAACCCAGCCCAAAGCTCTTGTCGTAGCAATTCTTGTGATAGTTAAATGGTCTTTTGATGAGCTAAAAAAGGTACAATAGGTCATCACCAGAGGTCCAAATAGAGAGAAGTTTTATTCTTCACAAATGAAGATGTACAACAAGTACATCACTTCCCTTTATAAGGAAACCCCAACATTTCAAATTAATGCATAATACTCACATATAAATCCAATGCTGTAAACACCTTTGCAGGTATTAATGTGCTGCATAAACAATAGAACACTTCAAATATAAAACACACACACATCGAACTGTAAAATAGATGTTTAATGCCATATTTTCAAGACTTCAAAAGGGAACAATGTTACATACAGAAAATGGAACACATGCTATAGCCCCATAGAGAGTATTTGCATGGCCTAATTCCTGGGATTGTTGACCTTTGCAGATTTACATCAACAGATACTTTGATCATTGACCATTTTGAAAAAATCCCGTATTTAATATATGCTGCTGTGAGCAGTCTACATTTATGTTCTGCCTACCCTTAGCCTTGACTTTGTGATTTTGGACATGTGGGATGTCTTTCCAGGGTCTGTCTCATACAATTCACAGAATTAACAGCAGTAACACACACAACGAAGCAGCAACATTATGACACAATGTTGCTTTATACTGGCATAGCCTCATTTTTTTCCTAAGTTCTCTAGGAGGAGTGTCCTCTCTTCCTCTACAAGAAGAATGGCTATGCACACTGGGACAATTTTTTGTTCTTTATTATTTAATTATTGGCTTTGTGGCATGGTCTCTCTTCACAGCCCCAGCTCCCTGGAAGTCTCTATATAGGATAAGATGACCAGCCTTTCTCTAAGCCCTGGAAATAAAAACGTGCTACATCTCACCTCAAGGAGACATTTAAAATGAGGTTTTATGGCTGCCTTCTTTAACTGGTCATTCCTTTCCTAGAATTTTTTCTATTCTTGGCAAGTTATTCAAAGCTGTCTTTTCTGTATTTTTATAGAATCATACAACATTATCACATAATTAATATAAAGTATCATTGTACTACAGTCCATTTTTACATGACAAGAAGTCTTAAACAGGATTTAGGACATTCCTCGATAGGTCAAATATATAATTATATGCGTTTTCGATTTCAGAGGTAAACAGGTCACTACAGTTTTACCTTGATGCACTGTTTATAAAGACTTTAGGAAGAGCCTTCTCTAAATCCCTTACAGTCCTGGTTGTCAGATAATAACTTCGTGGGTAACATATTAACAAGTTTGAATCATATAGGTTCTCTGCCTGATGACCACAGTATGTTATTTTTATTGCAATACCTATTTTCCCAGGGTAACCACCAAGATTTACCAACATCTGCTTTAAAGTTAGTGCGATTTGCTTACAATACTTCTTTAACTTAGCTTCTAGTTCCCTCAGAATAAGTCTGTCACCTTCCACCTCCTCATTTCCCAGAACAAAGCTGTGCAGGGTCAGAAGTCCATTCTGGGAACCATAAAGCCCATTCAAGATGACTTTCTGCTTCTCCTGGAAGCCCAGACTGCTAGCACAGGTCTTAAAGATGACCAGCTTCCCTTGATGAAGTGAGCCCAGTTCGGTCCAAAGTAACTGCTTGTATCTTTCATGTTCTGAGAACACGTCTGTGCAGCGGACTCCTGGAGAGCACATCACCATTCCAGACTCCACTAGTAAAATAAATACATATTCCAAATTAAAAAAAAATGCTCTAATGTCCTGTAAAACCATCACCAAGTAGCTAGATATCACACATTTTACATCACATTCCAAGGCAAACACTCAAGATACCAAACAATAATTCAAGAACTGGAGGGCAGCAGGTACAAGGCAGACAAGGAAATCAGTCTCTGCCAAGAAAGCCTTGGAAGTGGCTAAACACTCACACCCCTAGCTTCTCCATGACATGGGGCACCACAGGCTCTCTCTGGGCAACTCCATGAATGAAAAGAGTCAGTGGAGCAAAGGGCATACCTAATGCTACAGACAGAAAAGTCAGGCATCAGGAAGCACCTAAGTGGCGATGAGGCCAGAGCAAAGCATGGAGAAACAAGAAGGCTCCACAGAGCAAAGGATGGAGCAGAGCACATGCCTGGAGCTCCAGGGATGGGGAGGAGGCCTCAGAGAAGAGCACAAGGTAGGCCAGGCTTCACTCTGAGCACAGACCAGCAATCATAGGCACAGGTTAGTTCTTGTAAATCTTGTATTCTGTACAGAAATTGAAAGGGACATTGTGACCTTCTGCCTGGCAGGTTAGCATTGCAAAGGAAGTCCATTTTGTCTGGCATTCTATCTCAAAATGCTTCATGTAGTCATGTGCTATGCTATCTGTGTTTTTGGGGGCCTGACTCCCAGGGGCTTGGGGTGGTTACAATTTAAGACAAAGTTAATCCAGGGACCTAAAAACAAAGAATCCTAGTACAGGAAGCCAGGAGACAGATTTTTAACACTGAGCCCTATTGAGGAAAGGAGCCTTGAATAGAGTCACTGCAACCAACCAAGGAAGCCACAGTGAAGCTTTACCTGGAAGGTGACCACTCTTAGGCTGAACTTCTGCAATGTCATAAACAGACCACCTACAGGGAATGAGTGGTGGGATTCTTGAGTGAAGGGTCCACTTATCTTTTCCCTGGGAAAATCCTGAGAAGACAAAAGATAATTTTATATTTTCCACAGGCTATGCTTTTCAATATCTAATGCAATGTGTATTAAAATTCCCAGTTGAACTGTTTCCCCAAGAGAAAATGGTGTTAGATACTGATGTTAGGTTTTGAGGTCATTTTGCAAAATGAAGCTGTGATGATCCTGAAGTGCTCTACACAAAAAACAACAAAAGATACACGCCTAGAAACTGAGTGTATTCACAACGAAATTGGTCATCTTTACTACTGCTTTTAAAGTTGAGGCTGAATTCACATAGACTATCCTGGCCACTTACTCACTACATGGACTTGGGTCACAGGTGCACCACCATGCATGGGTTTAAGATTTTGCAAGTGAGGCAATTGAAGCCAGGGCTTCTTGGATGCTAAGACAGCACTCTATCACCTTAGAAATGTCTCCCAGCTTTGGTTTCTTTAAAAGCAGTTAAATCTAGAAGGAAGAAAGTCCGGCAAAGAAGTGAATTCATGAAGAGATAAGGAAGTTCAAATTTTCAGATTGAATAAGTTTCTGTTCTCCTTTCAACTGTGGTGTTTTTATGCAAAAGGAGATAAAATACCAGCAGTTTTATTTCCTTCTGAGAAAAATTTAGGGTTCTATTTATACAAATATGAGTTGAAAAGTGGGTTTTTTTGTTTTTTTAAAGCAGAAGGGGAATGGGAATAAAGAGGTAAATTAGAACAGAGGAGCAGATTTGATGGTGGCTTCCTGAAATGAACACAGGCAAGCATAGGCCCTGTGCAATGGTACACTAAATGGTGGGCTAGCACATCAACATGCCCAAACAAAGGAATATTCTGTTTTCTTAACTCGATTTTCTAATGTATTTATCACTGTTAGTGAAGGGTGTGCCACAGAATGTTGACAATGAGAAATGAGCTCAGTGTAGTGGGGATCTGGGACGGGACCAAGCAATCTGTACGCAGTCTGGAAAGAGTCAAGGGGATCTCCATAGGCCACTCTGGATGCATTTCCAGAAATTCAGAATACAGATAGGACAGTGACCATGAAAGGCTCTGTTGATCATCTTTCTCATGGAAATGGACATTCCAGGGAAGCCAGGACAGAGAGCACTTTCAGTATTCTGTTGCAAACAGTCGGGCTGCATTTTCCCTATGGCCTGAAACTAGGCAAGAATCAACTTAACCTCCTATGAGAGGTGACAAGACCCTCGAAGAGAATTATGAGGCAGGGCCTTCCACTTCCTGCTTCAGTATCTGTCACTGGAAAAGCATGCTGCATTCCACTCATAGGGCTGCTGAGAGCAGCTAACATCCTTTCCATAGGGAGTCTCCTACATGGGCAGAAGGAACCAGGAGGTTGTGACCTCTGAATTGTTTCTAGCAGAGATCAGTGCACTAGCTACTGTGTCCTGAGGAGTTTTATATTGCCCAAGTATTAGAAGTCAATTTTCCAACCCCCTGAGACAAACATAAAATGATTGTTAATCTCCCCATCCTCAACCTGGTGTGGCATCCATCTGGAGCTTGACCCATTCCTCAGTGCTAAACCTCTTCACACAGTTGTCTTCCACATGCCAGGAATCAGGCTCTTTGGTGAACACAGCACAGCAGAATCTCTCCACTCTGAGTGCACACACATAGGAACACACAGCCCCTGCTCTGAGGACTTGGATGAATCTGCATTTGTACTTTATCTGCTGCTTCTCCTCACAGAAGTGAGTGACAGGCAGCTGTTGGATGCACTTCTCCATTTCCTCCTCTAGCTCCTCACGTTCACTCTCCTCGGCTTCAAAACCAATTATTTGATGGTTTTTCCCATCTAATCCAATGAACAAATATCCCCCATCAGTGTTTGCAAATGCAGACACAGTTTTAGGGAGAATCTCTAAAATCTTTTCTTTAATCTTTTTTTTAGGGGGCATTTTCAGTTCTGCATGTTTGGATTTGGTGAAGCATAATGTCTCCCTGTAAGTCAACTCTTCTTTGTTAAAAAATGTGGCAAGCATTTTTTTTTCACATTGTAATTCATCAAAGTTCAATTTGCCAGGCAATTTTTTTCTTGAACATGATTTTAGTTCAGGATCCTTAATGACTTTAAGAAGCCGCACTGCATCAGGAGATTTCAGTTCATATGAGGATGATAAACTTCTCAGATAAATATTGGTTTTCAAGGTACAGATATGCTGACCAAAATCTGTGATCAATGGCTTCACAAAAATTAAAAAGTCATCATGGTTCTGCATGTAGTCTAGGTATTTTGAAGGAGATGCAAGAAAATCAACAAAAGATTTTTCCCAATCCAGCCCTACTCCATCTCTGGTGAAGTTGTAATTGGAATTTTTAATGTGAGCTTTGACCACGCCCCCTCCAGAATTCAGCAGAGCACACACAGCCTGGGAGACAATATGGGCTTCTCTTCTTCTCTGTTGAACATCTTTCAGTTTCTTCCTAGTCTTCTCTCCAAATGTGATTTCTCCTACATACAGGACCAGTTCTGCATAGTCTGTCTCCAGGTCAATGCTGATGGGCATTTTCCAAGCACTTGCTCTGATTATCCCCAGATGAAATTCTTTCCTGTAAAACAGACATAGCCATTATAGGAGGAGCTAAGCAGTGAGAGGCAGCTCTGCTTTAGGAGACACACAGCACAACCACCTGAGCAGCTGTGGATGAGTAAGAATGAAGGTCAGAGTGAAGTTTTTTAGGTACTGTTGGACATATTTTGAACAGAATACAATAACATGTGTGCTTGGTAAAATTTTTAATTTATTGGCATGACTGTATATGATTTTTTCCAGCTGTTTGGAATTAAGAAATGTCATTGTGCAGGGCAACGGTGGTAAACATCTTCAACTCCAGCATTTGGAAGGGTGATGCAGGTGGATTTTTGTGAGTTCCAGACCAGCCTGGTCTACAAAGTGAGCTCCAAGATAGACAGAGCTGTATGCACAGAATAATCTGTCTTGAGGGGGGGAAAAAGCATGCACGTGAAAGAAAGGAACTTCAGTGTACATTTTCATCATTCACTAAAACTTCAGAAAAGTCTGTAGTCTTTTTTACTGTATTACTTTATGTGTATGAGCGTTTTCATTACATGTGTGTATGTGTGGTTCCATTGTACCTGGATGCTGATGGAGGTTAGAAGAGGATGCTGGATCCCTGAGGCTGGACTTATGGCAGTTTGTGAGCCCCTTTATGTGTGCTGGGATTTGGATGCAGGTCTTCTGCAAGAGAAACAAGTGCTTTTAGGAAATGAGGCAACTCTCCCGCACCACAGATGAATATTTAACATAAATTCATGCTGCACACTGAGTATATTATCCTGTCTGATCATTCTGTGAGGTTCCCATCCCAGCGGTCCCCTTATGTCCCTTTTACAATTTCACCTTTTCTTTCATGTCTTATACACACATGTGATTTTATGGATATGTAATCTAGAAACTGGAGGAACCACAACTCAGAGGTCATGTCTGATATTTTTGTTTCTGGGACTGGCTTGATACACTTAGTGTGGGCGTGTCCCAAGGTATCCATTCCCCACACAGCTTGGGATGACACTCAGGGCCTTGCCTTTGCCAGGAAGCACTCTCCAGGAGGCACAGCACAGCCCCTTTCATCCTTTAGTGGAGGTTTTCCTCCCTCTACTCTCCCTCATCATGTAGCTATTGTGGTCTTGTTTTTCTCTTTTTATTTTTGAAGGACCATTTATCTAACTGTGTGGTCTTATCTGTGCTATGGTTTACAGCACTTCATTCCCATCCTAGGGCTCTCTGACCTTCCCTTCCCTCTGGGCTGCTTCCCAGTTTCTTCCCACTGCCACAAAAACAATTAGTTCACATACTTTGAGTCTTTCAAACTTCCTGGCTTGGCATGCTGCCTAACCTGGAGGATGTTCCCTGGACACTTGTGTTGACCAGAAAGTTCTGTGAATGCTTGTCTATGTATATCTTTCACCAACACTGGGATCTTTCTGGCCATTATTTCTTCAAATAACTTCTCAACTCCTTTCTGACTGCAGGTTGTGGGAACAGAAATTGTTACCATGCCTGTTTTTATGGTGGCTATATACACAGTGTTGGCTTGTGTGTGTGACATTTGCATGCTCCCCGGAATAGAGGTTTAATTGGTCTTCTCTTCTAATTATAGGGTTCTTTTTTTCCTGTCTACTCACTCTGATATTAGACATTTACAAATATTCTTTAAAAATTCAATGGTTGTAATCTCAAAATCCTGTTTAGTTCCTTTATATGATATTTAATTAATGAATTTCTTTTCCAAGGTTATCATCCAGGTTTCCATCTATCCTTAGACTAGTCCTTAGAATCCCGGACAGGGTAACTTCATCCTGTAGTAAAGCTTCCCTTTTCCTGTTCAACTTGAGAGACTACAGGAAAAGCAGCCATCTTTCCACACTAGAACAGTATTGCTGAGGACAAGAGAATCCAACAGGGCTAGAGAAATGGCTGAGCATTTGAGAGCACTGGCTGCACTCTAGAGAAGCCATGTTCAAGTCCCAACGTCCACATGGTGCCCTAGACTTGGGGTTCTAAGATATGCATGTGAGCATAGCCCCAGTTCATACAATATAAATAAAATTAGAAACAATTTTTCTAATTTTCTGCCTGAAGTGTTTTGAACTGTAGCATACTCTGCTGTTTGGACACAAGGGGGCACTCACATGCAAAATGACAGCCAAGACAGAGCTAGAGCAGAGGAGCAGCAGAGGTGAGGGAGGGTGGATGGTGGGGCCTTTCAGTGACTTGGCTGATATCAAGGAAATGTACTGTCTATTCCTGTCTACTATTGTGGGTAACTAACCCCCACTAAACCCATTTGACTTGGGGACTGTGTTTGTGTTGAGTTCCCTTGGGCTGTTGTTGCCATCTCAGTGTGGATGTGCAGGATTCTTTTTACACTGCAGATTCTTAACTCTTTGAACATGTTTAACGTTCTCTCTCTCTGTGTGGTCTTCTTTTTAAAAACTATGACATTTTTTTTCTGTGTGTATATCTAGGAACTACATGCTGACCTGTGGAAACCAGAAGATGACATCAGAACATCTATACTACAGTGACAGATGGCTTTGAGCTGCCCTGTGGGTGCTGGCAATGGACCTCAGGACCTCTAGTCCGGCTAATGGGTGTTATTGTTTTGCCTCTTAGGTTTTTGATTGATGAAGAAGTAGCAAGCACTCTTAAAGACATTTGATTATAAATGTTGTTGGATTAACCCAACCTTTATGTTTTGTAAATGCTTTGACTTTAAAATTCAAGTCAAAAAATGTATTACTTCAGAGAAGAGGTTTTGTTTTTATGTCCACAGAAAATGAGAGGCTGTGGATTTACTAGTGGTTAAAGAAAATATGGTTTTATTGAGAAAAACCCACTGAAAATCCTCAAATGCAGAGGGATGATCCAGATGATCAAACATTTCACAGCATCTCTGTTGCAATTTCCTCTGAACTCTACATCCAAAACAGCTTCAAAAAAAATGGGTTGTTTCTGGGTTTTTTGTTTGTTTGTTTGTTTCTTTGTTTGTTTCATCCATTTCCAGCACATTTTCAGGGGAGTGACTTGAGTAAAGTACTTGAAAATTTTTCAGGACATCATCTACTGCTGGGGCCCTTGGCCTTGGCTCCAAACCTCTAAATATCCCTCCTCCATTCCAGTGAAGTCACTTAGAAAATGAGACTCAGAGTAGAACAGCCTTTGGCTGTTAGCAATTATTTCTGGGCAGTAACAGTGACCTCACCTTTGCTGTGACTTATCTGAGGTGCATTGATTCATGAATGCCCTGTGCTTTCAGGGTGCAGTTATCAGTTGTAGCCACTAGATGGCAAACATTTACAGGAGTCCAATAAAAGTCCCTAAAGTCCATCCAGCCCAAAGAGCACTTGTTGCTAAGTGATACCAACTGAAGGAAGGTTGGGAGAGAAAAGGCTTTTGGCTTGAAGTTCCAGTGGACACATGAACCCACATTTCCTAAAGTTTAGGTCAGATAATTGCAAAAGGAAAAGAAAAAGAAAGGAAAAATGTGTTAGAAATCCCAGAACTTGGGAACCTGAAGCAGGAGGATGGCCAAAAATCCAAGGCCAGGGTCTGAACTATTGAATGAAGATGCCACACCAGCCTGAGCTACAGACAGACTCCATTACAAACACATGAGTGAACTCTCTTAACACCCTCCCCCACACACACACCAGAGGAGGAGCTGGACAGAAGGTTCGGCAGTTAAGAGCACTTGCTGTTTTTCCTGAGGACCAGAGTTCAGATCTGAAACCCATTTTTGGCATTTCCAGGTGTGGTTGCACATGCATGCAAGCACGCACACACCCAACTTATTAAAAAGCCATACAAATAAACAAATCTTTATAAAAAAATTTAACATGTACTGAATCAAAAGCAGCCACCCAAGACCAACAGTGTGTCAGTATCTACTGGATTAAGTATGGTCACTGTGACACAGAATACACTACCTCCAAGTACACCAAGAACCCAGATTGGACCAAGACAAACTTTCTGAGACACAGACATACCCAAAACAGACTGGAACAAAATCAACTCTCTGAGATTCAGAATAATCCTGCAGTGAACCAAGCAAGGCACAGATGCCAGTGCAAGAATATATATAACATTATAAAGAACAACATGGCACCACCACAAGAATTTGGTGGTTCTACAACATGAAGACTTGAGCATGGCAATGCAGAAGAAGCAGAAATAACTGACCTTAAAAAGAACTTTATGAAGATAATAAAAGCCTTAAAAGAAGATATAAAAAAATCCCTTGGAGAAATAGTAGAAAATACAAACAAAAAATTGGAAGACATTAACAAATCCGTGAAAGAAAATAAAAAAAACCAAGAAAAAGAAATCAAACAGGTGAAGGAAACATTTCAAGATTTAAAAATTGAATCAGAAACAATAAAGAAGACACTAACAGAGGCAATGCTGGACATGGAAAATCTGAAGAAATGAACCAGAACTACAGATGAAATCTTAGACAACTGAATGCAAGAGATGGAAGAGAGAATCTCATTAACTGATGATTCAATAGTAGAAATAGATATGACAGTCAAAGAAAACACTAACACCCAAAAAGTCATAACACAAGATGTCCAGGAAATATGGGACACTATTAAAGACCAAACTTGAGAATGATTGGAATTGAAGAATACCAACTCAAAGGCACAAAAAATATATTCAACAAAATCATAAAAGAAAACTTTCCCACCCTAAAGAAAGAGATGCCTAAAAAGATACAAGAAGCTTACAGAACACCAATTAGAGTAGACACCTCCCCTCCAAAAAACTCTGCATGCTACATAATAATCAATCCACTAAACCTACAGAAAAAAAGAAAAAATAGAGCTGCAAAGGAAAAGGGTCACGTTACTTATAAAGGCAGACTCATCAGAATAACACCAGATTACTTAATGAAAACAAGAAGCTTCTGTTCAGATGTTATTCAGACACTAAAAGACCATGGCTGTGATCCAAGACTATTATACCCAACAAAATTATCAATCACCATAGATAGAGTAAACAAAATATTTCAAGACAAAACCAGATTTAAACAATACCTATCCACAAATCCCACCCTACAGAAACCATGAGAGGAAAGATTCCAACCTTGAAACTAAATACACCCAGGAGACCACAAGCAGTAGATAATCCCACAGAAGAAAAACCCAAAGAAAAGCCCACACAAACACACTACCACCAAAAATAACAGGAAGTAACAATCACTGGTCATTAATAACCATTAATATCAATGGACTCAATTCACCTATAAAAAGACACACCATACACAATGGATGCAAGAAACAGAACCTATCCTTCTGCTGCACACAAGAGACACATCTCAATTTCAAAGACAAATACTGGCTCACAGTAAAGAGTTGGGATAAGACTTTCCAATCAAATGGACCTAAGAAACAAGCTGGTGAACCCATTCTAACATCTAACAAAACAGACTTCAAACAAAAATCAATCATATAAGATCAGGACAGACATTACTTATTCATCTCAGGAAAAAAATCAAGATGAAGTCTCAGTCTGGAACATTTATGCCTCCAACACAAGAGCACCTACATATGTAAAAGAAACACTACTAAAGCTGAAATCTCATATCAAACCCCACACATTAATAGTGGGATATTTCAATACCCCACTCTGACCAATGGATAGGTCTTCCAGACAGAAACTCAACAGAGAAATAAGCCATCTCACAGATGTTATGACCCAAATGGACTTAATAGATATTCAGAACTTTCCACCCAAACACAA
Source organism: Sigmodon hispidus (assembly GCA_004025045.1). Lineage (NCBI taxonomy): Eukaryota > Metazoa > Chordata > Mammalia > Rodentia > Cricetidae > Sigmodon > Sigmodon hispidus. The sequence continues at coordinate 24,625 of PVIH01011972.1, forward strand.
AGGAATATTCCTTTTTCTCAGCACCCCATGAAATTTTCTCTAAAAGTGACCACAGTCTCAGTCACAAAGCAAACATCAATACATACAAATAAAAAGAATAAAAATAACTCCCTGATTCCTTTCAGACCAGCATGGTCTAAACATAGAGTTCAACAACAACAAAAATCAAACAAAGCCTAGGAATTCTGGGAAACTGAACATCTCTCAGTTGAACCACCTCTGGGTCAAGGAAGAAGTTAATAAAGAAATTAAAGACTTTTAAGAATTCAATGAAAATGAATCTACAACATACCCAAACTTATGGGACACAATGAAAGCAGTGCTAAGAGGAAAAATTTATAGAACTAGGTGCCTATATGAAAAACCTAGAGAATTCTCACCCAAGAGTCTTAACAGCACAGCTGAAAGTTTTAAAACAATTAGAAGTAAACTCACCTACAAAGAGTAAATGGCAGGAAATAATCAAACTCAGGGCAGAAATCAATACAATAAAAACAAAGAGCTCAATACAAAGAAAAAAATTAATCAAAGAGTTGGTTCCTTGAGAAAGCCAACAAGATAGATAAACCCTGACCCAAATTAACCAAAAGTCAGAGAGAGAGAGAGAGAGAGAGAGAGAGCATCCAAATTAACAGAATCACAAATGAAAAGGGGGACATAACAACAGACACAGGCAATCCAGAGAATCATTAGGTCATACTTCAAAAACCTATACTCCACTAAATTGGAAAACCTAAAAGAAATGGACAGCTTTCTGTACAGGTACCACTTACCAAAATTAAATCAAAAACAGATAAATGACCTAAATAGACATATAACCCCCAAAGAAATTGAAGCTGTTATTAAAAGTCTCCCAAGCACAAAAAAATAAGGCCAGAGCCAGATGGCTTCATATACCAGACATTCAAAGAAGAACTAATACCAATACTCCTCAGTCTGTTTCATACAATAGAAATCGATGGAAAATTGCCAAACTCTTTTTATCAGGCTATAGTCACCCTGGTACCCAACCCATTCAAAGATGCATCAAAGAAGGACAATTATAGACCAATCTTCCTCATGAACATTGATGCAAAAATACTCAATAAAATACTGGAAAATTGAAATAAAGACATATCAAAAAAATGTCATCCACCATGATCAAGCACGCTTCATTGCAGAGATGGGGGAATGGTTCAACATACGAAAAACTGTCAAGGTCATCTGTCATATAAACAGCCTGAAAGAAAAACCCCTTTGATCATCTCATTAGCTGCTGACAAAATCTAATACTCCATGATGATAAAAGTCCTGAAATAATCAGGAATACAGGGAAAATATCTAAACATAATAAAGGCAATATATAACAAGCTGACTGTCAGCATCAGACAAAGTGTAGAGAAACTCAAAGCAATTCTACTAAAATCAGGAACAAGCTAGACTGTTTTCTATCCTCTTATCTATTCAATATAGTTCTTGAAGTTTTAGCCAAAGCAATCAGAGAACAAAAAAAAAAAAGATTAAGGGGATATAAATTGGAAAGGAAGATGTCAAACTATCTTTATTTGCAGATCATATGATCATATATCTAAGTGACCCCCCAAATTCTAACAGGGAATTCCTACAGCTGGCAAATACCTTTAGAAATGTTGCAGGGTACAAGAGTAACTAAAAAAAATCAATAGCCCTTCTATACACAAATGATAAAAGGACTCAAAAAGAAATAAGGGAAACATCACCTTTTGTAATAGCTGCAAATACCATTAAATATCTTGGGGTTACTCTAACTAAAGAAGTGGCAGACCTCTTTGATAAGAACTCTAAGACACTGAAGAAAGAAATTGAAGGAGATATCAGAAAATGGAAAGAACTCCCATGTTCCTGGATAGGTAGGATCAACATAGTAAAAATAGAAATCTTATCAAAAGCAATCTACAGATTCAATACAATGGGAAAAGATCTTTATCAACCCTACATCTGACAGAGTATTGATCTCTAAAGTATATTGTGCTAGAAATGTTTTGTTTATATCTTATAAATAAAAAAAATTGTTTTGACTTGTGCTGGGTGTCATAAAAATAAGTAAAGAAATTAAAATAAACAAAAAATTAAAAATAAATTAAAAAGACAAATTAAAACAAACTTAATTTACTCCTAACAACATCAATATACTTCAAAAACAATAAACATTAAAAAACTACATATAAAATTTACTTTATGACAGTTAGCCACTAAACTAAAAACTATTCTCCTATTAACTACCTAACAATATAATATATAAACTAAACATACAAATTCCATAAAAAATAACCTCTAAAGTTCAAAAAAACAAGCCAAAATAATCCTTCAAATTCCTACTTTACAAAAAACGTGACAAACATCCTTCAAAACACACAAAAAGCTAACAAACTATACCAAATTTCCTACATCACTGAAAATTATGCCAACTCTAAGCCTATAGACTAAATATAAATGCCCCAATATTACAAAACACTGTAAATAACTATCCAGACAAACAAATATCATTTATAAAATTTAAAAGCTACTTACACTTCCTATTTATTTAAATAATATTATATCCTTCTATAATATTTAATAAAATTAAAATTTTAATAATAAATATAATTTTTCTTAGTTATTTTAAAAATGTATTAAATAAAAAACTCTAAGCTCACAAAATAAAATAAGCAATAATTTTTTTTGCAATAATTTTTTTAATTTTGCTGAATACAAATAAAATAAAAATAACTAACTTTTACTTAATAACTATTTTATTATATATAATTTTACTATATTAAGATTAAAATATTCCATTAAATTAAACAAAAAAAGTGTGGTGGGAATGTTCCACCTATATGCTATATTTAAAAAAATGGTTATGGCCTGTGTCACATGTTGTAAAAATAAGTAAAAAGATGAAAATTAACAAAAAATCAAACCAAAGAAATAGAGACCAAATTAAAACAAACTTAATCCAGTCACAAAAAAAAAACCATATAAAAATAAACTACAAACCTTAGGCCACAGGCACGTAGCCAAATAAATTACTAAAAATAAATTACAATAAAATAAAAAAACTAAGTAACAATATATCTAAAACATAAGCCAAACAAAATACAATTAATCTAAATATCTAAATCATTTAAAAAAAAAAAACCACAAAAGGGGCTGGAGAGATGGCTCAGAGGTTAAGAGCACCCTCTGCTCTTCCAGAGGACCCGGGTTCGATTCCCAGCACCCACATGGAAGCTAACAACTGTCTGTAGTTCCAGTTCCAGGCAAACACCAAGGCAAATAAATAAGTAAATAAATAAAGTTAAAAAAAAAAACACAAAGAAGTCCAAACCTTTAACCCACACAAAATCAAAAATCACTTTACAACAAAATATAGAGAACATAAGAAACTAGCAGCCAAAAACCCAAACAATCCAATTTTAAAATGAGATTCAGAGCTAAGAAAGAATTCTTTTTATTTTTTAGGTCATGTTTTATTTTAATATTTTTTCTTTTTTTAATTATTATTATGAACAAAGAAGTCACACTTTCTAACCTTGTATATCCTTATTCAAGGTCCCTACCCCCTACCACCACATCAGGTCATTCTTTCTTCTCCACAAATCCCCATAACATCCCTGGGCAGGCAGCAGACAGTCCCATGGTCCTACTGCCCCAATATTGCTTAGTTCAGCCTTCACTCCTGGCAGATCCAGTTTTCTCCCCTCTCCCTCAAGAGTGAGTCGGGTGTTCCTCTAGGGGGAGTGGGATCCAAGGTGTCAGTCCAAGATGTTTCTGATCCCAAGCTGTTCAGTGGTGGTGGTTTGCAGCTTGGGCGTGCTTTGCTTTTTTCTTGTTTGTTTGTTTGTTTAGAGTCCACTAATGAGTGAGTACATCCCCTGCTTATCTATCTGAGTTTGTGATACCTCACTCAGTAGGATATTCTCCAAATCCATCCATTTGCCTGCAAATTTTAGGATATCATTTTTGCTTACTGCTGAGTAGTACTCCATTGTGCTGATGTACCACAGTTTGTTAATCCATTCTTCAGTTGAGGGGCATCTAGGTTGTTTCCAGGTTCTTGCTATTATGAATAATGCTGCTATGAACTTAGTTGAGCTAATGCCTTTGGAGTGTGACTATGCATCTTTAGGGTATACACCCAGAAGTGGTATTGCTGGGTTCTTGGGGAGATTGATTCTCAGTTTTCTGAGAAACCACCATACTGCATTCCAAAGTGGCTGAACAAGCTTACACTCCTACCAACAATGGAGGAATGTTCCCCTCGCTCCGCATCCTCTCCAGCATAGGCTGTCCTCTGTGTTTTTTATCTTAGCCAATCTAACAGGTGTTAGGTGGTATCTCAAAGTTGTTTTGATTTGCATTTCTCTGATGGCTAAGGATGAAGAGCACTTTTTCAGGTGCCTTTCAGCCATTCGTAATTCTTCTGCTGAGAATTCCCTTTTTAGAACTACACCCCATTTTTTGATTGGGTTATTCAAGGTTTTGGGCTCTAGATTCTTGAGTTCTTTATATATCTTAGAGATCAGTCTTCTATCACTTGTAGGGTTGGTGAAAATCTTTTCCCATTCTGTAGGCTGTCATTTTGTCCTATTGACAGTGTCCTTTGCTTTACAGAAGCTTCTCAGCTTCAGGATATCCCCCTTATCGATTGTTGTTCTTAGTGTCTGTGCCACTGGTGTTATATTTAGGAAGTGGTCGCCTGTGCCAATTTTTAGAAGTGTATTTCCCCACTTTCTTTTCTATCAAGTTCAAAGGGGCTGGGTTTAAGTTGAGGTCTTTGATCCACTTGGATTTGAGTTTTGTGCAGGGTGACAGGCTCAGATCTATTTGCATTTTTCTACACACTTCCATCCAGCTATGCCAACACCATTTGTTAAATATACTATCTTTTTTCCATTAAATATTTTGGGCCTCTTTGTCAAAGATCAGATGTTCATAGGTTTTTGGGTTAATGTCTGGATCCTCAATTCTATTCCATTAATCCACAAGTCTATTTTTATGCCAGTACCAGACTGTTTTTATTACTGTAGCTCTATAGTATAACTTGAAGTCAGGGATGGTGATACCTCCTGAGGTTCTTTTATCGAGTAAAATTGTTTTGGCAATCCTGGCTTTCCTGTTATTCCAAATGAAATTGAGTATTGTTCTTTCAAGGTCCAAAAAATATTGTGTTGGGATGTTGATGGGCAGTGCATTGAATCTGTAGATTGCTA
>PVIH01011972.1:29934-66193 GCA_004025045.1 Sigmodon hispidus
TTCAATTTCTTTCTTCAGTGATTTAAAATTTTTGTCAAATAGGTCTGTTACTTCTTTGGTTATAGTTACTCCAAGGTATTTAATACTATTTGCTGCTATAATGAAGGGTAATGTTTCCCTTATTTCTTTTTCAGCTCTTCTATCTTTAGTGTATAGAAGGGCTACTGATTTCTTTGAGTTAATCTTGTATCCTGCTACATTGCTGAAGGTGTTTATTAGCCATAGCAGTTCCTTAGAAGAATTTTGTGGGTCACTTATGTATACAATCATTTCATCTGCATATAGAGATAGCTTCACTTCTTCTTTTCCTGTTTGTATTCCCTTAATCTCCTTTCTTGTTGCTTTAGCTAAAACTTCGAGAACTATATTGAATAGATAAGGGGAGAGAGGGCATCCTTGTCTAGTTCCTGATTTTAGTGGGATTGCTTTGAGTTTTTCTCCATTAAGTTTGATACTGGCTGTCGGCTTCTTGTAAATCGCCTTTATTATATTTAGATATTTTCCCTGTATTCTTGATCTCTCCAGGGCTTTAATCATAAAGGAGTGTTGTATTTTGTCAAAGACTTTTTCAGCATCTAAGGATATGATCATGTGGTTTTGTTCCTTTAATTTGTTTATATGATGGATAACGTTTACAGTTTTTCGTATGTTAAACCAGCCCTGCATTTCTGGGATGAAACATACTTGGTCATGGTGGATGATATTTTTTATACATTGTTGTGTATGGTTTGCTAAAATTTTGTTGAGAATTTTAGCATCAATATTCATGAGGGAAATTGGTCTATAATTCTCCTTCTTTGTTGTGTCTTTCAGTAGCTTGGGTATTAGGGTGATTGTGGTCTCATAAAAGAAATTTGGTAATATTCCTTCAGTTTCTACTGTGTGAAATAGTTTGAGGAGTAACGGTAGTAATTCTTCTTTGAATGTCTGGTAGAATTCGTCGCTGAAACCATGTGGACCAGGGCTTTTATTTTTGGGGAAGCTTTTAATGACAGCTTCAATTTCCTTAAGGGTTATAGGCCTCTTTACGTAACTAATCTGATCTTCATTTAATTTTGGTAGATGTTACCTGTCCAGAAAGCTGTCCATTTCATCGAGGTTTTCCATTTTTGTGGAATACAGATTTTTAAAGTATAATCTGATAATTCTCTGGATTTCCTGGGGGTCTGTTGTTATGTCCCCCTTTTTATTTCTGATTTTGTTGATTTGAACACTCTCTCTCTGTTTTTTGATTAGTTTGGCTAAGGGCTTATCTATCTTGCTGACTTTCTCAAAGAACCAACTCTTTGATTCATTGATTCTTTGTATTGTTCTTTTTGTTTCAATTATATTGCTTTGATCTCTAAGTTTGATTATTTCCTGCCATCTACTCCTTCTAGGTGAGCTCGCTTCTAATTGTTCTAAGGCTTCCAGCTGAGCTGTTAGGTCTCTAGTGAGATTTCTCTAGGTTTTTCATGTAGGCATCTAGCGCTATGAATTTTCCTCCTAAGACTGCTTTCATTGTGTCCCACAAGTTTGGATATGTTGTGGATTCATTTTCATTAAATTCTAGGAAGACTTTGTTTTCTTTCTTAATTTCTTCCTTAACCCAGAGATGGTTCAGCTGATTAATGTTTAGTTTCCATGAGTTGGTAGGCTTTCTTTGATTTTTGATGTTGTTGAACTCTAACTTTAGGCCCTGGTGGTCCGATATGTTACAAGGGATTGTTTTCATTTTTTTGTATCTATTGATATTTGCTTTATGACCAATTATGTGGTCAATTTTGGAGAAAGTTCCATGAGGGGCTAAGAAATATGTATATTCCTTTGCATTTGGGTGGAAGCTTCTGTAGATATCTATTAAATCCATTTGCATCATAACCTCTTTTAGATTCCTTATTTCTCTGTTGAGTCTCTGTCTGGTTGACCTATCTAGGGTTGAAAGTGGGGTATTGAAGTCTCCCACTATTAGGGTGTAAGAATTGATGTGAGATTCGAACTTTAGCAGTGTATCTTTTATATAGGCAAGTGCCAGTATATTAGGGGCATAAATATTCAGGATTGAAATTTCCTCTTCACCAATTTTTCCTGTGATGAATAAGTAATAACCATCTTGGTCCCTTTTAATTGCTTTTAGCTTAAAGTCCATTTTGTTAGAAATTAGGATGGCAACTCCGGCTTGTTTCTTAGGACCATTTGACTGGAAAACCTTTTCCCAACCCTTTACTCTAATCCTGTGTCTGTCTTTGCGATTTAGGTGTGTTTCTTGTAGGCAACAGAAGGATGGCTTCTGTTGTTGTATCCATCTTGTTAGCATGTGACATTTTATAGGAGAGTTGAGTCCATTGATATTAAGGGATATTAGTGACCACTGTTTGATATTTCCTGCCATTTTTTGGTGGTAACTTGTTTGTATTTCCTTTTTCGGGAGTATTCTTCTGTGGAATTATTGATTGTTTGTGGTTTCATGGGTGCATCTGGTGTCCTTAGGTTGGAGTTTTTCCTCTAATACTTTCTGTAGCGCTGAATTGGTAGATAGATATTTTTCAGTCTGACTTTGTCATGAAATATCTTGTTTACTCCTTCTATGGTGATTGATAATTTTGCAGGGTATAGTGTTCTAGTTTGGCAGCCATGCTCTTTTAGTGTCTGTATAACTTCTGACCAAGCCCTTCTTGCTTTCATCATTTCCATTGAATAGTCAGGTTTTATTCTGATGGGTCTGCCTTTATAAGTAAGTTGGCCCTTTTCTTTAGCAGCTCTTAAAATTTTTTCTTTGTTCTGTATGTTTTGTGGCTTGATTATAATGTGGCGTGCTGACTTCTTTGAGGGGTCATATCTATTTGGTGTTCTGTAAGCTTCTTGTATCTTTATAGGCATTTCCTTCTTCAGGTTAGGGACGTTTTCTTCTATGATTTTATTGAAAACATTATCTGTGCCTTTGAGCTGGTATTCTTCTCCTTCTTCTATTCCTATTATTCTCAAGTTAGGTCTTTTCATGGTGTCCCAGATTTCCTGAACATTTTGAGTTATAGCTTTTTTGGTTTTAGTATTTTCTTTGACCAATATATCTATTTGAGCTACTGAGTCTTCCACTTCAGAGATTCTCTCTTCCATCTCTTGAATACTGTTGGTTATGCTTGTATCTGTGGTTCCAGCTTTTTTTTTTCAGGTTTTCTATTTCCATCTTTGCCTCATTTTGTGTCTTTTTTATTGCTTCTATTTCAGTTTTTAGTTCCTGGCATGTTTCTTTCATAGATTTGTCCATCTCTTCCAATTTTTTGTTTGTTTTTTCTTCTATTTCTTTAAGGCATTTTTTCATATCTTCTTTGAGAGCTTCAATGTTTATCATAAAGGAATTTTTGGTGTTGCTTCCTCCTGTTTCCTCTCCATTGCTCAGGTCAGGGCTTGTAGTTATAGGACCGCCATTTTCTTCTGGAGTTGCTTGTTGTTCTTTACATTATTATGTATATTTTTGCACTTGAGTCTGCCCATGTCTTCAGTGGTTCACAATTAGGTGTCTCCTATTCAGTTGTGGCACACGGGTTTGTGTGTCTCCTGTCACCTCTGAATAAAAGGTCTGCTCAATCTCTACCTCGTCTCTGTACAGGGGACTGGATTTCAAGTCTTCAATCCTTCTCTGAATGATCAGTTGGAAGAAGGTGGCCATGCAAATTCCCTCAGCAGCATCTGGGGGGACCCTGGCAGACCAAGTTTATCTCTGTCTGCTACAGAGTGTGTAGGAACAAGCTCCACAGACAACCCCTGGTCCTGGAACTGGAACCGGAACCCGACCGGAACACAATTCTGGCAAGGATTCAGGCACTGGGGCCTGCTGAACCCACCTCACCTTCGGGCAGAGTCTGAGACTGTCTTTAAGACTCCTCAGTCCTTATCCATTTCTAAGAAAGACTTCTTAAGAGAAGAATTAAAAATGGCTGAAAGACACTTAAAAAATTGCTCAATGTTTTTAGCCATCAGAGAAATTCATCTTACACTTGTCAGCATAGCTAAGATCAAAAACACAGATGACAGCCTATGCTTGAGAAGATGTGGAGCAAGCAAATTACTCCTCCATTGCTGGTGGGAGTATAAACTTTTGAAAAACAGTATGGCAGATCTTCAGAAAACTGGAAATCAATCTTTCCAATGATTCAGCAATATCACTATTGGGCATAAGCCCAAAGGATGCACATTGTGACAACTATGTCATTAACTCAATCAACTATGTTCATAGCCGCATTGTTCATTATAGCCAGAACCTGAAAACAACCTAGATGCCCCTCAACTGAAGACTGGATTAACAAACTGTGGAACATCTACACAATGGAGTACTACTCAGAGGGGGCAAAAAAAAAAAAGACATTCTAAAAGTTTCAGGCAAACTGATTGATTTGGAAAGTATCATTCTGAATGAGGTAACACAGGCTCAGAAAGACAGACATGGTATGTATTCACTCATAAGTGGATTTTAGACAAAAAGCAAAGAATACCCAGACTGCAAACCACAACCCATGAACAGCTTGGTAACAGAAGGAACTTAAGAAATACATCCAGGGATCCCCCTGGGAAGGGGAAATAGAAAAGATCTCCTGAGTAAATTGGGATCATGGGTATTGAGCAAGAAGAGGTGGAAACAAATCATGAAAGAAGGAGATTTTTGAGTGAGAAGAGCAACAAAGAGGGGCAAAGAAGAAATGGAGATCTTGATAGAGGGAGCCACTGTGGGGTTGGAAAGAAACTGGGTGTTAAGGAGACCTCCAAGAACCCACAAGATGTCCCTGGATAGGATTCCAAGCAATGGTAGAGAGGATGCCTAAACAGGACTTCCCCTATAATCGAATGAACGATGACCCTAACTGTCATTATAGAACCTTCATCCAGCAATGGATAGAGGCAGAAGCAGAGATCCATAGCTAAGCACCAGGTTCAGCTCCTGGTCCAGTTAAAGAGAGAGAGCAGCATGTACATGAATAAAGGGATTACAATCATGAGGAGATCTCAGAGATGGCAGATTGGAGATATTGGGAGCTCACTGAATCAGAAATGATCAATGAAGAACATTCATGGAAAGGAGCTAAGCCTCCAAAGGTAGATGACTGTCAAATGGTGTGGGCACTTTGTGGAGCCTCTTGGAGTAGAATCAGACTATGTTCTTGTACGTGAACTGGCATCTTGGAGCCCATTCCCTACAGAGGAAAACCTAACCCAGTCTTAATACAGGGGTGAAGGAATTAGACCAACCTCAAATGGATATGCTAGAATGAACTGATCCACCTGGGGACTCCTTGCCCTCCTTAAGGAATGGATGGGAAGATGGGGTCAGGGGAGGCTGAGGAAGGACTAAGAGGGTCTGGGAGGAGGGAAGCAGTATTATACATAAAAAAAAAACCCATTCTTAAACAGATAACAAAAAAAAAACACAAATAAGATCTTGGAAGACTGACTACCCTGTTCATTGAGCACATTGCAAGCATAAGAATCTGAGCTTGATCCCCAGCACTCACGTAAAATGGGTGTGATAGTGTAAGTTGTAACCACAGTGCTGGGGAGGTAAAGACAGGAATATCCCTAGGGCTACCCAGCAGACAGTTTGGCCCAATTACTAAGCTTCAGCTGATGAGAATCTTGTGTCTCAAAAGAGGTGGACAGAATTCCTAAGGACTATACCCAAGGTTGTCCTCCTACACAAGCACACACATGCATGTGTACATGCACACTAAATAATAACACAAATGAACATGAACTGAGAGATGAATTTTCTGGTGTGGTGGCACATGGATGTGATACCAGCACTTGGGAGGTAGAGTCAAATGGATCTGTAGGAACTCAAGGCCACGGTGTGTGTGTGTGTGTGTGTGTGTGTGTGTGTGTGTGTGTGTGTGTGTATGTGTGTATGCATGTATGTGTTGGTGATGGTGCTGGAGGATCAAACCCCTTTACTATATCATATCTGAGACCAGTTCTCAATGCTCTAATTCTACAAAAATGGACGCCTCATCTAGTTTAGTGCATGGGGAATGGCTGTTTGTTTGATTGTTTATTTTTGAAACAGTCTTCCTGTGGTGCTGGACTGAGGCTTTGAACTAGGTCCAGTTGAAGCCTTGTCTGTGTACCTTAGTGAATGTGTGGATGTCTTAAGTAAAATGCCCATTTATAGCTTTCTACTATCCCAAAGTCAAGTCTAACCCAGATTGGAATCTGGATTAGAAGCATTCTGGTGAATCAGCCCTGTCTTGAGAGCTCAGACACCAAAGGGCACTATTTATAATCTTGTCAAGAAACCCAAAGATAAGGCAAAAAGACATTGCTTTGCCAGGTCTTTAAACTGAGTTGAAGTGTAGTGCATCCTAAACATTGATGTTTATAAGAGTTACCAAGGGTGAACAAGTATGATAATGTGAAAGATCTTACAATTCAGAGGAGCCCTCCTATAGAAAGAGGGAGGCTTCCTAAAGGTGAAAACTCAGGAGGCAGAGGCAGGCAGATCTCTGAGGTCTACAGAGTGAGTTCCAGGAAAGCCAGGGCTACACAGAGAAACCTTGTCTCAGATAAAAACAAAACAAACTGAAAATGAAAAACTTACAATATTGGATACAAACCTTGATCAAGGTCCATGTGACCTTAAGTATCTGTAATTTTACAAAAATCCATCTTTTCTTATATAGTTTGTTTTTCAAATTTATTTTTATGTGTAAGTGGCTGCTTGTCTGTGCCCTCCATTTTTATACCCTATTAAGGCCAGAAGAGGGCATTGTAACCCGTGGAACTGTAGTTGTAATGCAGTTGTGAGTCACCCTGTTTAGGAGCTAAGAATTCATCTTAACTTCTGAGCCACCTCTCTAGCCCCCTAGTTATGGGACATGTGCATGTCCCAGTGAACGTGTGAACTTGGTTCCATTTTCTTCTTTAACCATGTGGGTTCTAAGGATAGTCCTTAGGTCCTCAGGCTTGGTGGGAAAAACCTTTATCTGTTGAGCCATCTCACTGGCCAGGTAATGGTGGCACACATTTTAATCCACCATTTGGGAGGAAGCAGCAGGAAGCTTAGGAGTTCAAGGACACCCTAGGATACAGGAGATTGAATCTAAAATAAATGTGTGTGTGTGTGTGTGTGTGTGTGTGTGTGTGTGTGTGTGTGTGTGTGTGGTGTTACCCTCCTCCGCTCCACCCTTTACTCTTCTGCCTCCCATCCCCCCTCCCCCGTGCTTGCATGATCAGGTTCGCACCCACCCAGATCATCACCTATCACCCTCATGCTTTTTAAGGAATTTGCCCCTGAGCCTGAAAAAATACCTGGGTCTTTAGGCGGGAAAAACACACAGATGTCACCTTGACTTCTGAACTGCTCAGGCCACCAGGTCCCGGAGTTGGCAGGCTAGACCTGGGTGGTGGCCTGACTTCACAATTCCAGGTCCTGCACATTTGCCAGGCAGGTGCTAAGGTCCCGCCTTTCCTTTACAAAGGCTGGCTTCGCTCCCCACCAAAGCCGTGGAAACAGACCAATAGGAAATGTGCTAAATACCGGGAAACTTGAAACTCAGAATGTGTTTAATAAACTAGACTTTGATAATCCTAAACTGTACATTGAGCTTCCGGATGGTTCCTGTCGTCTTTAGTTCCTCTTTTGGTCTCAGCCTCCATTCTTACTCCTTCCTCCCTGCTCTTCCTCTCCATCAGCGCTCAGGTACCTGCACATCGGTCTGCATCTACCAATCAGTCAATTTATCGAATCTATTCCTATGCCTATATGAATTACACAAGACGGGATAAAATTCATTCAAGAGGAGAAAAGCTCTTCCCCAGGCCCTTCCCTCTGCCTCCCGCCTCCCATCCGACCCTGGTCCCTTAGATCAGCTCTCACAGTTTCTTATCTGCAGGAAAGGACTCCGAATTCTCTCTCCCAGTTTGCCCTGGCAGTCTCGGAAAGCACAGCTTGGAAACAGGCACGGAACTTTTCCTTCCAGAACTCACCGTCTGGCACAAATCCTGTGGATCTGTGATCGAGTCGCCTTCCAGTCGTGGACTGGTCACCTGCTTGTGAAGCCCAGAGGGGCAGCCCTGGCTCCAGCGTGCGTGGGCAGTATTCGCAGCCAATCGCAGCTTAAATCAACCCTTGTAACTTCCGCTCCTTGCTTAAAAATGAAACTGTTGAGATTTCCTGGTGTGCTACAAGTCTTTGGCACACTGCCAGCTTGAGCTCACTGCTGGTGTAGGGTGGATTGGACAGACTGTCTAGAACCCTCTCTCTCCATCTAAGCCTTCATCCTGGGCTGTGGGCAGAACTCCTCACTGCAGGTCTGGCCCAGTGGATTACAGCCCTGAGCTGCTGCCTCTGCCTGAAGGCTGAGTTCTTTGCTGCAGAAAGCCTTGGCAGGAGCAGATGTTCCCACTAGTCTAGGAGGAGAGTGGGAGGGAGGCTTTAATCAGTCTCTCACCCCCTGGCCTTGGAGGTGAAAACTAAGCATCATTAACCCTTCATACTTGCAGATCTTTATATGTTGTGTGTTTCTAACGCATGCACACTTATGGTTAACACAGCTAACTGCATCAATTCTAGTTCATAACCTGTTTCTCCATGGCCCGAAACGTTCCATTTCACTATATCTTTATACAACCATATTCAGGCTTTTGTTCAACATCCTTATTTTCCAGATTCTTTATATAACCAAGGACCGTAAATCTACTGTTGAAAGAAAAAGACTGTCAACCTAGAAATCAATTATTTCTCTCTCTCTCTCTCTCTCTCTCTCTCTCTCTCTCTCTCTCTCTCTCTCCCCCTCCCCCCTCTTCCTCTCTCTGGTTCTCTGTCTCTTCACCCAGTGGGTACAGAACAATGATGTTCTTCCATAACAAAATAACTTTGCAAAGATTTGTCACCAGCAGCTCTTCATCACATGAAGCATTAAGCGGCTGATGGAAATTAGTACCAGAGTGCCACTCAGAATCACACCAGTGATCTCTGTACTACAGGAGCAATTACAGAGATGTTGAAAGATAATCCTTCTCAGAGACGCAAATGACCAACACATACTTGATACTTAATCTTCAAGGAAATGAAAATTAAAATTAGCTTGAGATTTCATCTCATCCCATTCAGAATGGATAGTGCTAACCACACAACTCCTAAGCCACTGAGACCTACAGAAAGACATGGTATCTAATTTTATCTGGGAAGCTGCCTGCCTAAAACAAGCAGCCAAGCACAAATAGAGAGTAGGATGGTCGGTCAAGAGGCTATGTTCTTGAACATACTGATATGTATTTTTAATGGCTTTGTGGAAACTTAGGTGATTGTTACTTCCCAACAGATACAGAAATTAGGAATTGAACTCAGGACCTTTGAAAGGGTAGCCAGTGCTCTTAACTGCTGAGCCAATAATCTCTCTGGCACAAGAGCAGCACTTTAGCCAGTGCCTCCCAAAGAAGTCTCTGAATCTTGTGATGATGTAACAGGGCAGAGGTTTCTCCATCTTGTCTCAGCTGAAGCCATCTTGGTTTAAACTGAAACTGAGGCCCCTTTCTACTCCCTACCCTGAAAAACCCTTCAATCCTGTTCAAGAAACTCAGGGTAAAAATCTCCCAGGTAATTACAAGTTCTTTGCTTCTGTTAAACTGCTTGCTTGCTTACTTCCCTGTGCAACTGTCAACAAGGATGTAGCTTTTCTGTGTTCTTTGTCTTTAAAAACTCCCTGTAATGTGCATTGGAGGCTGCTCTGTGAGAAGTGTTTCCCTTCAGGCTTAATACAGATTCTCAGTTTGAACTTTGGTCATGTTGAGTGGTCTTTGGGTCTCTACCCTGCAACAGTAGCCTCATGCACATATATTGTGAGTCCTTGACTCTAAAGAACAGTCATTCACTTCAGTACATAGGTGGCCTTTGATAAATTTTAAATCCCTAGTTGCTGGGTATCTGCCACTGGTGATGCAATGGCTTAAGCTGAATTACCAATCAAGCTGAATTAATAATCACAGGTTTAATGAACAGAGCAAGCAATCCTGGGTGACCCTGGGAAAGGCAGGGGAAGAGTCACGTGGCAAATATGGTTACCAGACCTTAAGTCACATGTAGGCATGGTCCTGAGCAGCCCTGAGGAATCTGAGGGGAGAGAGGCGAGGCTTTCAACTAATCAGTCTCCTCATTTGTAGGCCTACAAAGTTAGACTCTTTTTTAAAAGATTTTATTTATTATGTATATAGTATACAGAAGAGGGCACCAGATATCATAGATGGTTGTGAGCCACCATGTGTTTCCTGGGAATTGAACTCAGGACCTCTGGAAGAACTGTCAGTGCTCTTAACCTCTGAACCATATCTCCAGCCCAGGTTAGACTCTTAAGACCCTCTATTAATAGTTTAAACTTTGTGCAGCCACAGGACTCTAATTATACCCATAAAAGGCTCAAATTACCCAACGTACAGTAATATATTAGGAAATAACCAGCCTCAGGACAGCACGATTTGGCTGCTGGGGAAAAGAAAAGAAACTATCTTAAAAATAGGTTCACTCCTTTTTAGGGGTCACATGAATGTTCATGTCATTGTGGACACTTATTCACTGCTCATGTATTGTTGGGAGCCAAAGCTTATCTTAGCCATATTTTATAAGTTAGCTCCTACAGCTATCCATTTGCTAGCAGTCTATACCCTAGATAGCCATTTGCCAGAAGACTACACCGCTTATTGTTTTAAGCTAAACCATGACTCCAGGTGGTTTCCTTTGATCCCTCAGACCAGCAGGTAACATCCTCCAGGCTTTCTGCTTTGATCCTCTCAGATCAGCAGGTGACATCCTCCAGGCCTTCAACTGACAACAGATAGATTTCCATATCAATTCTACCCTGTCTGTTGTTCCTTCTCACAGGCTTGCCACCTTCTTTTGAATATCCCACCCCTTTCCTCCCAGCTACCTGCATGGCAGAGATTCTGTATAAATATTGGCTGAAACAATAAAGCTACAGGGACTTGATCAGATATCTGTGTCTTGTCCTTCCATTCTTTATGTTCCTGCCTTCCATTTGTTTCATTCCCAGGTTCAGGTCCACGCTGAAGACCCTGCTGGCCGGGGCAATGTATGTTTGATATTTTCTATCAGAAAAATCAACTAAAGATATTATTACCTTTTACTCAGAGCTTTTCCTATTTTGAATCCCTGCAAAATATTAAAAACTGGCAATGCTCTTTGTGTTAGTTAAGGTTTCTATTGCTGTGAAGAGACACCATGACCTGGAAACTCTTATAAGGAAAACCTTTAACTTGGGTGGTTAACAGTTCATTATCATCATGGTGGGATATGGTGGTGTGCAGGCAGACATGGTGCTGGCGAAGGAGCTGAGTGTTCTACATCATGATTAACAGGCAACAGGAAGTGAACTGAATCTACACTGAGTTTAGCTTGGACATAGAAGACCTCAAATCCTCCCTTATGGTGACACATTTTATCCAACAAGGCCATACCCACTCTGATAAAGCAACACCTTCTAACAGTGCTACTCCCTATGAACTTATGGGGACCAATTACATTCAGACTACCACACTCCTACACACATTGCCAAGTCTTTTAAAAAAAATTGTGCCAACAGTTTGATGTAACCCACATCACAGACATTCATTATAACCCTCATGGTCAATATTTTACAGAAAGAAGTAATGAACAACTTAAATGTCATTTAAAAATAAAAGAAAGATAATATGGTTTCTCTTTACAATATTTTATATTCTGTTATATATATACTTTAAATTATTAAAATTTGGGCCAGTATGGCCTCACAGACACAAAACATTTTTTAGTCTGTCCAAAAACAAAACAAAGCAAAAAAAACTTCATTTCTAAGTTGGGCTCTTTAGTTTTTCAGATGAACTTACCTCATTTCATCCTGAAGATGCATTTTGCTCCTGAGTCCTTTAATCTGAGCTATGAATAACTCTGGTCTTGAAACATGGACTGTTTAAAACTTTGCTATTACTATTAAGAAAATATGTAGAAGGGGGACTGGCTTTTGATAGTAAAAGTAACACACTACTCATGATACCCTAGCAGTGTTCTGAAATATGGTTAGCACCTTTGTATTTAAGTAGCTACTTCATATTCTGCCAGTGACAGCTATTTCTTCCAGCTTTTCCACTCTTAAATGGCAGGAGGAAAAATGGAGCACACATGACCCTTCCAATGCTATGTCAATTAAGGGTAAAAAAAAACCCACAAACTTTTTTTACATTTTCTAAGTTTAAGAAGTGTATATTTTACATGTAAACCCTCAAAATTTGCCATCTTTACTTTAGGATATAGATTTAGTTGCTTGGCTAATGTGAATCGTGATTCATAAAATTAGATTTTTTTCAGATTTTCATTGATAGAATTATTGTATCTTGGGCTTTCCTTGTATGCACCAAGTTCACTGCATTGTATTCTGGAAACAATGCAAAGATGAGTCAAAATGTAGTGGTCACTATATGTCATGGGTGAGACAAGTCTAATACAAAAATAACTGTGAGTCCAACATCTGTACCAGAAAGGAGGTAGAGATGCTGCTGTTGTTTCTCTCTTGTCTTACTTTGGTTTTAGGCCATCCAAGTCAGGCTGTGTGAGGTTTGAAGAATAAAATTGTATCTTCTATGATGGGTCAAACTGCAAGCAATTCAACTCTTCCTGCACTGGCAGTGGAAAGAAACAATTTTTTGGGTTTTGTGTGTTAATTTTTATGTGTATGCATGTGTGTGTGTTCATATGTACACGGGCTTGTTTGTGAGTACAGAGTTGAGACCCAAGTCAAAAGCCTTCCTTTACAATTCTTTATTTACTCTTTTGATTTTTATTATGTTTTAGGAGTATAAATTGAGTACTATGATACAGATTCTAAACTGAGATTTGGAATGATACAGAGACTTGATTTGAAGAAACTCTGAGACACATATTTTGGCAGGGATGGGATAGGCTTCAATTCTCAGGGTAAGCTTGTTAGGTCAAAAGGACTTCAGCAGTGCATATGGAGTAACCTGGATCTCTATGAAGATCCTTGATCTCACTTTCCAAGATGTCTGCCTGCCATTGTCTTCTATAGATGCAGGGGTAAGGTCAGTCGTGTCTCCTTTTCTCAAACATGCCGAGAAATAAAAAGAAAATTGGGAAATGATTTATCCTTGTCAGCTCTTTAGATTGTCATGAGAATATTTTAAGCACATAATAATAAGAACTCCCTACCTTTGGATTGCATTCACCAACAGGGAACAAACACACTAAAGCCTCTTAAAAAATTGGAATCACTGTTGTCTTAAGGCTCAACAAATGTGATCCGTTGTTACTTTGGCTCACCAAGGGATTGCTCTATCTTCTTCAATGCTGCCAGGTCAAATAACTTTAAAGGTTGAATTTGTTTTTGTTCAAATGAAGAGGCTATACTGTTCCTCTTGGAGCTCAATACAGACACATTCATGAATGCTGAGACCAATAAAACCACCATTTCTATTTCCAATGGCTCAGGAATTATTTCTCAGACCTCTGGCCCAGAGCAGGACTGACAACATTGAAGGTATTTTCCTGTGTTGCTGTGAGAAATGTGCCATGCCTTTTCCTCTCTCTTTCCCCTTTCCCTCTCCTCCCCCCCAATCCTGACCCTCTCCTTCCACCCCATCCTGACCCTCTCCTCCCACCCCATCCTGACCCTCTCCTCCCACCCCATCCTGACCCTCTCCTCCCACCCCATCCTGACCCTCTCCTCCCACCCCATCCTGACCCTCTCCTCCCACCCCATCCTGACCCTCTCCTCCCACCCCATCCTGACCCTCTCCTCCCTCCCCATCCTGACCCTCTCCTCCCACCCCATCCTGACCCTCTGCTCCCACCATATCCTGACCCTCTCCTCTCACCCGATCCTGACCCTCTGCTCCCTCCCTATCCTGACCCTCTCCTCCCAACCCATCCTGACCCTCTCCTCTCACCCCATCCTGACCCTCTTCTCACACCCCATCCTGACACTCTCCTCCCACCCCATCCTGACCCTCTACTCACACCCCATCCTGACTCTCTCCTCACAGCCTATCCTAACCCTCTCTTCCCACCCCATCCTGACCCTCTACTCACACCCCATTTCGAATCCTTGTATTTTTGTAACTAGATATCTGCTCGCGCTCCATGTTTTTTCTAGTATAATAACCCCAATAGCTAGTCCATGCTACAGCTGAATTATATCCAAAGACTGATCAAGGTTTCATGGTATTGTATTATATCCCTGATACATCTGCCTTAAATCTTTGATTACAATAGCTTTTAAAAGAAGATATCTCAGAGCCAAATGTGTGGGATATGTTGTGATTCCTGCACTCAGGATGCAGTGGCAAGAAGCATCCAAAATTAAGACCATGATCACTACCTGTCAAGTATCAGGCCAATGTAGACTACACATTCTTTTTTGTAGTGAGCAGAAAATTGACACAAGCTCTCATATGTGGTCTCACGGTATTGTTGACTATTGTAGGTCTTCTTGTGGATTGGCAGGAAATGCATTTTTCGTAAAGCATCTTAAATGTTCCACGGGATCTATGAGAAAGGCTATGTGAAGGATGTGAATGATGGACTGAAGGTAAGTTGTTGACTCCAGGGGTGGTCAATTGTAGTTACAAATATGGAGATTTGGAATCTGATTCATGACATACACCTTTGCTAGCACCAGGGTTGTAAGGCCAGGGCAAACAGTTCTTAAATTTGTAGTGAGGAAGTGAGTTTACACTTAAACAGTTTGGTCCTGAAGGGGACTGGTCCCCTGAAGAAAATCTCTTGGGTGTAAATTCAGTGCTTTAAAGAGGTACTGATCCTTCCTCTCTGTGGTGTGTGAGGGAAGACCAACAAGCACCATCCTTTCCCTTGTGAACCAAAAGAGAAGCTAGGCAGCTAGATGACAGATCACCAGCTCTATTGTTATAGAAAATTTTTCTAAGTATGACTTATAAGTATAGCAACAATGAAATTTATCGCAGAATGGGGAATTAACTAGGCTCCTCATTCACTCTCTAAATAGTGCTAAATAACCAGACTTCCCGCCACAGAGACTGATTTTATCATTGAGTTTATTATATGACAGAGATCTCACAGGAATATTGGTTCAGTGATGTGGGCTCATTTCATAGGAAGATCTTGAGCATTATGCCCAGTCAAATGCATTTCTCTGCTCTGACCTCATCAGAGGCTTTTCCTATGTAAACCCTGACACACCAGCAGGACACTCTCTCCTCCTGAACTCCAGGGCTGTGTATTGTCTAAATATGTTCCTGAAAGGGAGGAAGGTTCAGGGAGAAGAGTCAGTGGAGAGTGTGGGGAGTGGAACAGCAAACAGCTGAGGCAAGCATTGCTGACAGAAATGCCTCTTGCCTGAAATGCAGCTCAGGTGGGAGATCTTGGAGCTCTCTTTCCACAGGAGTAGAGACAGCTGGAGTAATATCCAGGGTGAGAGGAATCTGTGTCCCAGGGAGATGGCAGAAGCAGTGGAGACTTGAGGGCTCCTCTGTCAATCATTGAGTAAGGTCAGAACTAATGATCTTGTCCCAGATCCCAAGGAGAAAGTCTTCCAACTTCCGGGCTAAAATTGTTCTATTTTCCAGTTTCTCTTCCTGAGCCTGGCCTGCTAGCCATCAGGACCTTGACCCATTCCTGAGTGCTAAACCTCTTCACATAGCTGTCTTCCACATGCCCCGAATCAGGCTTTTTGGTGAACATAGCACAGCAGAATCTCTCTACTCTGAGTGCACAGACATAAGAACACACAGCCCCTGATCTGAGGACTTGGATGAATCTCTATTTGTACTTTATCTGCTGCTTCTCCTCACAGAAGTGAGTGACAGGCAGCTGTCGGATGCACTTCTCTATTTCCTCCCTTAGCTCCTCACGTTCACTCTCCTCGGCTTTAAAACCAATTATTTGGTTTTTTTTCTCATCCAAACCAATGAACAAATGTCCTCCATCAGTGTTAGCAAATGCAGAAACAGTTCGAGGGAGAACCTCTTTAACTCGTTGTATCAATTTACGTGTTGTAAATGATTTATATTCAACATTTTTGGATTCACTAAAGTCAAATTCTGCCATTTCTGTGAGTGTTGTCTGGTCAAAAAAAGCAGCTGCCTTCTTTTGCACATGGATTTCGTCTTTTACATTTACCTCAAGCTGTTCATCCAGCAAACTTGCTTGTGATGGTGATCTTTCTCCAGGGTGGTCCTTTTCTTTGAAGAACTGCAGAGCAGCACGCAAGTCCATTGGAACTGATGAGGCTCCATTTCTCATGTACAAATTGGTGGCAATGGTGGCAGGCTGCACACCAGACATATCTAAACTGCATGACTTTACAGAGATGTAAATGTCCCGTCCTTTCTGATCCACATCTAGGTATGTATATACAAGTGGTATAATATTCTTCAAGGAGGTTTCTAAATCTTCTGATATTCCGTGTTTGATGAAATTATAGTCTTGATTTTTATTGTGAGCCTTGATCTTGCCCCCTCTAGAATTCATCAGAGCACACACAGATCTTAAAATGTTTGTATGCTGTTGTATACTATGGTGATCCCCCATTTCCTTCCTATCTTTTTTAATTTCCTCTTTAATTTTTATTCCCAAAGTGACTTCTCCTACATTTAGAACCAGCTCATCTGAAGTGCTTTCAGGATCGATGGTGATGCTCATTTCTGAATCACCTCTTCTCTTCCCAAGAAGAACTTCTTTCCTGGAAGACAGACAGAGCCCATTACAATAAGGATGAAGAGGATAGAGAAAATTCTTTACTGAGAAGGTATAGCTGAATGTGTTTCATTGTCCTGCTCTGTGTATGGGCAGGAGAAGCTGTTATGTGTGCATGAATTTTTATATAATAATAAGGTCTATTTATAGTGAGTTCTAAGGTGTTTTGCAATCCTTCATAAAGATCCTTCTGTATTTTATCCTCATTTTATCAGTGAGTTATCTCCTTTCTAACATTCAATAGAATGTAAGTTGAATTCTGTGGCTTTTTTTCAATAATATGCAAGGACTATTCATCGATGGTTTAGGTTTTTTTTCTAGATAGTAAAGTTTGTTACAAGACCTTATCATTTTTAATAATTTCAGGTAGATGTTCCCTGTTCAGTTGTTTCCTTCTGTGGCAAGTCTCTTAGCAAACTTGTCCTTGGAGATCTGGAGACATGGAACAATAGAACAGAAGTATTAGCTTTGG
Source organism: Sigmodon hispidus (assembly GCA_004025045.1). NCBI lineage: Eukaryota > Metazoa > Chordata > Mammalia > Rodentia > Cricetidae > Sigmodon > Sigmodon hispidus. Next base: position 47,109 of record PVIH01011972.1, read on the forward strand.
GTTTTTTTGGAGATAAATTTAACTCACAAATGTCCGTAGATTTTGAAGAGTATGGACCAAGCTGTGGTCCTCTTCTCCTACTAGACACCCACATATGTGCAGTGAGTTGGGCTTCTTACTATAAAACAGAACCACTAGGCTCCAATGCTTCTTTCCCATCACAATTCATGTTATACTTTCTTATGCTTCTGGTGAGGAGGCCTCTGGGATGTTATAGGACACACAGGTAGAGTCATCTAAATGGACCCAGTGTTCTTATAATAGATCATCCAGACAGCTAAGCTTACCCTATACTACTGCATGTCACAGTGAGACACTGGCAGTCTTCAATGAAAGGAGGATGGACATTAGATCCTGACCATGATGGCATCTTCATTTGCCCTTCTACCCTATACACAGCCAGAAAAAAATGTCCATTATTCATAAGCCACCAAGTTTGTGTTACATTCTTATTCAGGCTGAATGACATAATGTGGGCATCCCTAGATTCTGTGCACTTTACCAATGATTTATTTTTCCTGTTAGACTCATTGGATTCCATATTCCTTTAGACAAAGAGCTAAAAGGATATGATATTTGTCCATTAATTTTGTTGTTGTTGTTGGCTTAAGATCTTATTTATTTTCATTTTATCTGCATGGTGTATGTCTCTTACTGTTTGTGTTGTGTTTACAGAGGGAAGAAGACAGTATGAGATCCTCTAGCAGTGTATGTTAGCCTGCAGGTAGGTGTTGAAAACAGAACCTGGTCCTCTGTAAGAGCAGCCAGTGGTCTTAACCACTGACCCATTTTTCTAGCTTGAGATTTGTCAGTTTTGAATGTGGCTTCTGCTTGATTGAACAAACATGTTGTTGCAGTCAAATTCTGACTTTTAGTTCAGTGGCTTCCTGGTTTTTAATGTTTCTGTGGCAGAAAGAGAACTCAGGAGGGCCCTTCTTTTGTCCTGCCTGCTGTAGGTTCTAACTTTTATGCAATCCTCCTGCCTCAGTCTCCTGAATAACTGTCACCGTGGAAACATCCTATTACTTGCTACCTTAGCCCTGAAGCTAACTTACTGGATTTGGTTCTAAAGTTTGCATATGTGAGGTTCTTCACCCTGTGATGATGGGTAAATGACTGTGTCATTTGTAACAGCATCATAAAATGATGCCAGAAGATGGGGATCTCAGTGAAAGACACTTGCCTGATGTGTACTGCACCCTGAGTTAAACCACAACCTGTACAGAAAGTAAAATAATCAACAGCTCCAACATTTTATGGAAATGAATTCATCATGGTTTGTTTATCAGAAATTGGAGGAAAATATTTAGAATCTTGCTTTTCTATGGCATCACATATAATTCACAATCTGTTTTTTTTCTAATTATCATTAACTGTTTTTAAAAAACTTTAACCTGATGCCTATTACTGTATGTAGTGTTAATGTGTTTGTAAAAAAGTCCCTATTACTGTAACTATACTAGTATCATGGCTCATTGTGACTGAAGCTTGGGTGTGATAGTCACATCTGATTCTCATTCAGCCCAAGAGTTCCCACATGGAGTCCCTAGTCCTATACACAGTGTGGCAAAGATGTCTATAAAGATCTGCTGGAATGGAGGTAAGAAGTCAGAGCAAGTAAAGAAAGTGGAGACAGATCCAGAAAGTATGAAATGGAATGCTGAAGGAGTGAAATCATGTGATGACAGAATTCAAATTTCTTGAAATAATGACTTAGGCTAAACCAGGAAGCCATACTGGACCTTGTGCCTCAGGTATGTAAACTAGTTAAAAATTATCTGAGTACATACACCTAAGTGTATGGACAGAGAAGCTCCTGAAATCAGAATTACTGGGTCAAGTTATGTGACACCTAACTATTTGAAAATGCTTCCCTGGAGGATGACATCACCTTATTCTCTACCAGGTTTATCTTGGGCAAGCCTACAGGGCTCCATCCAGTGCCTTTAGAGGAGCACACTGGAACTCCAAAACTAGAAAAAAAAATACACCATGCACAGCATCTCCAGAGTTGCCTAGAAACTTAAACATGCCTTCTTGAGAGACCTTCATTCAACAAGGCCCTCAGGGCAGAAAGCTTTTGAACCTCATCTCAAGACATTCCAGAAGAACTGAGGCTGAGGCAGAAGTCCTGCCTCCTGGCAGAGGAACACTAAAGTAGTCAGGCAGACACACCCATCTGTGCTAAGTTCAAAGCTCCATAATAGTCTCAGTGTGGTAATGTTGTGCCAAGAAAGCAGAGAGAGGGAGGTGACTATCTATGTCAAGCTGATCTTTCTTTTCCTTATTAGAGTGACTTCACTTTTCTTGTCTCCTACTTCCTCCATGGAAGTGCTTCCTAAACCTGGGATCATTTTCCCTGATGACCTGCCAGATGATACCCTCATCCTCACAGCTAGGGGAATGAGGGACCCAAGTGAACCATATATGTCTGTTCAGCACTTGCAAAGATGAGTTTAGGGACAATCTGGGCTATGTTTTAGCAAGATTCCCTCTGCCACAGTCTGCTTACATGGTAGGCATTGACTTGGGGGGTCTAGTTAGGGGGGGAGACAGGGACAGCAAAGAAAAACTAAGCTGAAAGCTAGTAAGACAAAGGAAATGCAGTTTCGTTTCTGCCAAGTTAGAATCTGCAGCCCCACCCTGTTCTATGCACTGCTGAGCAGTTTCTGTTCTTCATTTTCTCCTAACTCTTCCCCATAGTTCTCCCTGAATCAGACCCTGACCTAAGCCAGTACACCTGCTCCCCCCACCCCAATATGGAATGGGGTCAGGAAGTGCATGACACATTTAAGTGCTACAGGAGAATGTTCATGTCCATTTCACATTTGGAACTCAAGGGAACTGCAGTGGAATCATCTTATAGAGAGTCTGAGGGCTAGCCAGTAACATGGGCAATGTTAATTCAATACCTGTGATTATTAAAATGTTCTATGATTTAATTTTGGCCCCCAGGCATCTATCCAGATGACATTCTTTAACTACTAAGCTAGACCCTGAAGCCCACTAATTCTGGCCCCTGAGTGAAACTCTCTGATGCCCCCCAAGTATGCATAAAATACTAGTTGTTTCTTTTAAAATTCTTTAGCATTTTCACAAGAGAAAATTCTCTCAGATCTAAACTCAGAACTTTGGTTGTTGTGATTATTAGCAGGAATCTGATGGCATTGAGACAGATGAACCTTGTTCTACAAGCAGTGCAGGTTTTCAGGAAGGCCTAGAATTGGGGGTGGGGAGCTGCCTATTGGGAAGCAGATAACTCAGGAGCAAGACCAGCTAGGATGATGCTGTGACTTTCACTTGGGGAGCAATGTTCTCATTCTAGAAAAACAACAAGAAAACCTCCTGGACATAGATTCCTCGATCTCGTTAGTTCTGGAATGCATTCCTCCCTGCCTAAAGCAAATTTCCCTAACTACCCACAGAGCCTGCTTGATCTCAAAGATGATAGGAGCACCCTCAGAGAAACTTGGAGATCTGTCCAAGGCTGGAAGGTGCATAACCTCTTATCCTTGACTCACTGACCCCGACTTGACCCCAGAAGTCAGACTCCTGTATCACAGACTAAAAGTACCCCAACTCAAGCAGACTAAAGCATGTTATTCTCATCCCATGTTTCCAATGCGTTCAAGCCCTCAGCAGCTCTGAAGGAGCCTATGAACATACTAAGGAGCCAAAGTTCCCAGAAATGAGACATAGCAACCAGGCTCTTCCTCTCCAGGACTCTGGGTTGCCCTGGAAACACACATACTTCATCTGAGAGCCAGCAGAGTGAATTCTGGGTGGACATGGGGAAGAGAAAGTTCAAGATGCTAATGTAAAAGATGCTCCCTTGGAATGTGGCTCACTTACCTAAGAGCTGCTCCAATGAAGATCACTAAATTGCTTGAAGCCCACTGTGAATTGACTGTGCTGTGGTCCCCTGCTGGGTGAAACAGGACAGTTGTACCCTGGGACAGACTCCCACAGCAAGGACTTGGTGGCTGTCCCCAGATTTCTTCAGCAACTGCATTTGAGAATGCCAAGCTACCTTGCTTGTGATCTGACACACTAAACTTTCCTTTTTGTGCACCTTTAGGTGGGACTGATTTCTCCACTCTCAGGACTGATTTCAGTTTTGGGAGAGCTCATGTTTCATTGGTTAACATCAGTTCAGGAAGTGACAAGACTCTATGTAAGGACGTTGCCTCCTGCCTGTGATTCTTCTTCACTCTGTTTAAAATTGAAGAACTCAGCTTCTAGACATGGTAACTCACTCTTCACAATTTCACCTGAATCCCAAGAGTAAAGCTGCTGTCTCTGCCCTCAGACAGAGCAGGTGACTCTAGGGACAGGCAGAGATACCTGTCACAGCCTTGCAGGAAAGGAGCATGTAGAGGGAGGCTAAGCCAGCAGAGACAGAGTGTGGTGCTAGCTCATAAAGTACAGCCAGCATCTCCTAGCTCTTTGGAAATATGAGTTTCTGTATGAAGATCCAAGGATTGTACTACCCAGAGGAGACGCTCCTATCGCCTATTTTTTGTGCCTACTCTTATGGTAATTATGGTAATACATGTTTTTCTGACTCACAACATGTAAGAGCCACAAAAGGGTGTGAGGAGAAAGATGAGGCTGTAGAGTGAGAGAGAGGTGTGAAGTGAGGTCACAGGGTGAGTGAGGAGGGGGCAAGAGGCTAGGGGACAGCAGAGAGGGTCCCCAGATCCCCAGCTGTGGGTGCTTCTCCACCATCAGCCTCAGGCAGGTTAAAGAGCCTCTGGGTGACACTCTTGCCCAAGACACCCAGTTGAAAGTGAATGGATCAGAAACAGGGCTTCTCCATTCTTCCCTGTGCCCCTTCCCCTCCTTAACCCCTTTAGATAGAATAAATGTTAATTTCATTGGGCTGTGTGTGGATCATTTGATATACCTGCAGTTACTGTAATAAAGCTGCATTCACTCTCTTATCTTCTGGCCTTTGCACCACTGGGATGTTCCTGAGTTGCTGGGTCCTCAGGAGAAATGCTGCCAAAGGCCTTAAACCTAAGCTTGATCTACCAATGCAAAGTCATCTCCAGATGCCCAAGTGTACCTGATGGATGGGCGTTACAACATTTATCATTTTCAGAATTTCTCATTGTCCTGAGTCATCGAAATTTCAGTTTGTATCTCATGTGTTGCCAAATACATTATTTTACTAATGGACACATTATAGAATGTCATTCAGCTGTTCAGCTGTTAAAAAAAAAACCCAAAAACCGAAATCATGTCCCTCCAAGGAAGAAAACAAAAGGAACTAGAAAAAAACATTATGGTGAACAATTTTGTGCAGACCCAGAAATGCGAATATTGCTTATGTTCTCAACTATATGGAAGCTGACTTTATGTTGAGTGAGGACAGAGTCTAAATGTGAGAGGAAGGGAAAGGAGAGAAGATGGACTGGGCCAAAAAATGTTTCAAGTTTTCTCTCATTTCCAGAATCCAGTTCTCTATGTACACGTATATGAACTGTACAGGGTGCTGTAGGACTAGTAAGATGACCATGGGAGAGAGGAGGAGGAAGGTGGAGGATTATGGGACATGAATGTGAGCAAAGCACAATGTCAAGTGTGTGAAGATATAATGAGCTACATTATTTTATATGGTGCCTAAAAATTAATTTAACACAAACAAACGAGGCTATCACAGCTCCTGCAGTTCTGTTTATTTAACAGCAAGAGGCATGTCTCATAGCTCAGAATAATCACCTCATTACCTTGGAAAACATCTGTCAGAGCAGCCCCCTGCTGAGGGCCAGTGATGATGAGGGCAAACCTTGGGGTTGATTGTTGAATTCCACATTTTCAGTCAGTCTGGTGCCACATGAGGCATGTCAGGAGCATGCAGCAACATTGTGGCCACTGGGCATTTCTGTAGGAGTAACCAGCTCCAATGTCAGCAACCAATCACGCATGGATTAGGATCTGATGCCTCCAGAGATCCAAGAGATCTGACAATCCAGGCCCGACAGGAGAATCCTCGAAGATCCTTGAGGAATATTACCAGAGGTACGATTCCTTAATAATGTCCATATTTAAGAATAATATAGGCATGAAGATTAGAAGAATATCTAAGTGATATTATAGAACTTTACCAGAATGTAATTGTGGACATTAGGCAGAAATGTGAAAGAGATGATAACACATTGATCTTAAGCTTGAGTGGAAACATCTTGTAGACCATGGAGGTGAGCCAGACTTGTGCCTCCAGTTGGCAAGCAGAAGGTGGCTTTGAAAGGCTGAGGAATGGCACTTTCCAGAATGTTCCTGGCTAATTCATCACCATTCTTTGGTTTGTCCATCATGCCTCTTGTCTCTGTGCCCTTGGTAGCCACCTGCATGGTACCACTGATGAAGACTCAAGACAGGATGGATGCTCTTGAGGTTATTGCTGCCTTTCTCTAAAAGCCCTGAGGGCTCTTCAACTACATGGTATTGTTCTTCTCATTGTCAATATGGTACTGACACAGCAAACCATTGTCCAAAGTCATCAGTATTTGCAATGTGAGTTTGAGACATAATTACTTAAGATTTTCTACTACAAGGCAGCTTAGAGAGGCTTTACATCTAGAATAATCATCTTTTCTCCAGGAGAGGCAATGGGGGTAGTAATTTTTATTTTTATCTAGAAAGATTTTCACAAAAAATTGCATGATTTTCTTTGGTGAGGGAGACTTAAATAGATCTTAACAAGACCTACAATCTGAAACACACTGAAGGGAATTCTAGACTGTGGTTTGAAGGACAGCCATGTCATATATATATCCACATTCTCTCTCATACAAATAAATACAGTAATTTAAAACCCTTGAGGGTTTCTGTTGTTTAGTTTGAGAGGTTAATAAACTTGGGGTAGAATAACCCATCATCCTTTACCCCTCAGCTGCACCTTGAGCCTAGATTGGCTTATCACAATATCAGTCAGCATGTTTAGTTAGAGGAAGTTGTAATTGGAATTCTTAATGTGAGCTTTGACCACACCCCCTCCAGAATTCAGCAGGGCACACACAGCCTGGGAGACAATATGGGCTTCTCTTCTTCACAGTTGAGCATCTTTCAGTGACTTCCTAGTCTTCTCTCCAAATGTGATTTCTCCTACAGACAGGACCAATTCTGCACAGTCTGTCTCCTGGTCAATGCTGATGGGTATTTTCTAATCACTTGCTCTGATTATCCCCAGATGAAATCCTTTCCTGTAAAACAGACAGAGCCATTATAGGAGGAGCTAAGCAGTGAGAGCCAGCTCTGCTTTAGGAGACACACAGCACAATCACCTGAGCTGCTGTGGATGAGTAAGAATGAAGGTCAGAGTGAAGTTTTTTAGGGACTGTTGGACATATTTTGAACAGAATACAATAACGTGTGCCTAGTAAAATTTCAGATTTGTTCTCATGACTGTATATAATTTTTTCTAGTTGTTTGGAATTAAGAAACTTTATTGTGATGGGCAGTGATGGAACATTCCTTTAACCCTAGCATTTGGACAGCAGATGAAGGTGGATCTCTGTTTGTTCGAAAGTAGCCTGATCTACAATGTGAGTTATAGGTCAGCCAGACCTCTTTTTTTTTTTTTTTAAACTTTATTTTATTTATTCATTTGCCTTGGTGTTTTGCCTGGAACTGGAACTACAGACAGTTGTTAGCTGCCATGTGGGTGCTGGGAATCGAACCCGGGTCCTCTGGAAGAGCAGACGGTGCTCTTAACCACTGAGCCATCTCTCCAGCCCCAGCCAGACCTCTTAAATGGAGAAACCACCGCATGAAAAAAAAAAAAGGGAAAAAAAGCAACCTAGAGAAAGGAAGAAAAAAAGAAGAAAAGAGAAGAAATTTGTGTTCCTGTTTTGCCTTGATATCACATCTCCTTTACAAATAGTTTTTAAAATATTGATTAAAAGCTTTTGTTAAAATCCTGAAAATAGCAGCATGTTAAAATAAGGTTTGTGCCTCATGTATGTTTGTGAACCACAGGAGTGGCTGGTGCTCATGGAGTTCAGAAGAGTGGAATTATAGTCAGGGATGTTGATGAGCCACAATGTTGGTAACTAACCCTAGGTCCTGTGGAAGAGGAACAAGTGCTCTGAACATCTGCACCAACTCCCCAGCTCCTATAAACTGCTATGTTATTTCATAAATACATTAAGTCACCAAGGCTTCATAATATCATGATAGATGAGATTAAAGATGAAATTCATGGTTGGAGTAACATATGTGAGGATTAGACATCATCCTGTCTGAGGAGTGAGAATACTAAGCATATTTACTGATTTTTTAATAAGCATATAAACTTTATTTTTATTATTTTTCTTTGTTTTTTTGAAACAGGGACCTGGTATATAGCCTTGGCCAGCCCGGAAATCACTATGTACATCAGATTGACCTCTGCCTTACAGGGACCTACGTGCCATGCATCCCACGTGCTGGAATTAAAGGCATGTGTTACCTCTCCTGGCCACAGATATTGAATTTCACTAGGCCCAAGGGTTCTCTCATAAGCTCCTCAAATGTACACATAGATGTGGTTCAGGAATTTAAAGAACTATGAGAATGGGAAGTGAGAACCCTGAGAATTCACACAAGATATAAATAATTCACCGAAAGAAATAGAATCGTAAGTAGAAAATTGACTCAAGGAATTCAATTTAGACTAAAACATGATGATGTATTTGAATTCATGTCTTATTTTACAAGAAGGTAATATTTTCTCAGCCTATAAAATCACAGACAAACTTGAGAAGTGTCCAGTAGTAGAAATACTGTGTCAAGTGATACAACTGCTTATATACTTTATGGTCACCAATGTTTTTTCCCATCAACTTTATGTTGGGCAGGTATGTGGAGGCACACTCAACACCTGGTAGGAGACAGGCCTAAGGTTCCATATCTATTACAAACCAATGCTTTCCCTGTGTTCCCCAAGCATCCAGAGCAGGGCAAGGAGGAAGACACTCTCCTAAGGTAAGTTCAGACTGGCTTTGCATTCAAATAGTTCCCAGAAAAGAACAGCATTTGACTATGCTGATGAAATTCACACAAACTCAGTCCTATATCCCAGGAAATAAATAGCAAGAAATCCAGATAGATGTGATTAGTAAAATTTAAACTGGGAGCTTCACCATGGTGTTAATGTGATGTAAGTCTGCAAGAAACACTCAGAAAGATGTATGTTTTGATGAGCAGTCTGCTTCATGGAAGAGCTAATTAATGTGTGTTATTGCCAATCACTGTCCATTAGTACACAGGAGGGCTGCCCAAGATGTGAGCCCATTATCCCTAAGGCTCTGCCAGAGACCATCATCTCCACCCAAAAGGCTTCAAGGAGCCCAGCATGGTGTTAGCCTTGGGGGTCTGATGTGGGCATTGTGAACTTGAGGCACTCAGAGAACACACAAGGAATCAGGTAGCCTTGGGTGCACAGCAAGACCCTGTCTGCCTCACCTTGCCTCTAAAATACCAAAACCAAAATAGGGACAAAGAAAACAGGAATTAAAGTAGCCAGTACTGAGGAGAAGGGGCCAGTTTGGGTTCTGCCAGATTAGAAGACACAGTCCCACCTTGTTCTGTGCACTGCTAAGCAGTCACAGTTCCTCATTTCTCCCCAGCCCCTCCTGTCAAGCACCCTCTTATCAGATCCTGTCCTAACAAGCTCCTCTGGTTTACTGTCCATATGGAAAGAGGGCAGAAATCAAATGTCACTCCAGTGTCAAATGACTATGACACTGAGATCTTTAAAACTTGAGGGTGCTACCATTTAAGAGGAGCTGTGTGCTAGCCTGGGACACTGGCCATTCAGTTAAGACCTCAGCTACGAAAGCTCTGTGGTTCATTCCCAGTACTTCCGAGCACAAAGCTGGCACACAGCTTGGATGCCAAGGATTCAAGATTCCTACACAGAAACTGGTTGGCTTTACCTGAGAAGGATGTGATGTGCTGGCACCTCCATCTGCCCAGTGTCAGTAATTTGGCAGGACCTGACGTTTGGGGACGGGGTGAAAGGGAGACCATGGGATCCTGGATGCTGCAATGGATCTGGCTCACTTACTCTGTGTCCTGAAGGTTGAGATCCTTGAAGCTCAGAGCTCTGGCCTGCTTCCAATTGTTTTCTCACCCAGAGAGGCAGGAAGTGTGATCTGGGGTGGCCTCACCTGCTCAGGAGGGCCAATGTATAGAAAAACTGTGATCCTTGATCATGAAGTGACTAAGTATCTTTTTTCTTTGTGGCTTTATGAATTAACTTGTGTCTTGGCTCTCTCCTTGATGGACAAATCATTCTTTGGGCAATTCCCCCTCAAATGTATGAAAACAAGAACAACAGCAAAATCCAAGTAAAAGTGAAGCTACATGGAAAACCCAGGGACCAGCTATGAGAAGGGTGAGGGAGGGTAGTGGCTCAGGAAAATTTGATCTGTATGAGAACTGTTTATTTTTATTTTGAGAAGAAAGTGATTGTCTCTTAGGAGGGGCTCCAGCCCCCCATCTTTACCAGCCTCCCCTGAGCAGCCTGAGACCTGGTTTTTCCAAGAGCAGGTACTGGGCGATTAGGGGAGGAGAGCAGGACTTCCTAGAAGGGGGCCACAGAGCATGGCTGCACCAGTAAGGGCACCCGCCCATCACTGCACAAAGGCCAGATATGGTCAAGTGGTGGACACTGGCTGATGCAGCAGGCCAAAGCTTGACAGGGACACAGCTCCATGCTGGCTGTGCCACGTAATGCAAAGGCTGAGGTTCTTTTCCATTTCCCTTCCTAGGCAAGGTTTCATTTCTTAGGAAAGGAAAGTGCAATTCTCTGGTCTCCTCAGGCTCCACCCTCTAAGCTCAAGAGGCAAAGGCCACTTCCTGTTAGGCGATATCCACCACTTTACAGTCAGTGTGACTTTGGTGAGCTCTGCCTTGAGACTGAAGAAACAGTATGAGGAAAACTCTAAATCCCTCAGGGAAAAAACGTTAGGATGAACGTTGAACTGAAGCATAAGGCACTGGCACCTCCTTTTCCAGCTGCCTCTTTTAGTGGCTGCCCCTCCCTCCCGCCACCATTTTTCCTTCCTTCTTCCCTCCTCCCTGTTCCCCCACAGTCACAGGTCATTGGTTGGCCCTGGCTCTGGTGCCAGCCCTAGGACTTTCCCGCAGAAGGGGGAGGTCCTTTGTGCTCAGGAGGCTCTGGCTTGGTGTAGGGGAGGAGGAGGAGGCTGGCTGGGTCACTGACTCACTCACCTATTTAACTTCCTCCATCACCTCCTGACACCCTGAGCACAGAGGGGAATTCTATTTCTGCCCAATTTCTGGGTATTATTCTGGATACTCTGTATCACACTCTCCATATGGTTTCTTCTTCGTTGTATCTTAGCACTCCTGGAAAACCCCACCATCCTGTTATTTCTTAAAGACTAAAGAAGAGATTCTCAGGGTCTGAGAGCAATGTCCTCAGATCTGGCTGGCTGTTGACAAGAGATGAAGCACAGGTCGGGTGGATGAACCCAATTCTGGACCCTTGGGGTGGAGCAGCAGTGGGGTTCTGGGCTGTACTTGTTCTAGCAGGCAGTAGAGTCAGGGGTGGGGTTTGGATGGGACTCCCCAGACAAAGCCATTCACAGCAGAGATCCCACTGAGATGAACATTTCCTGGACTCCTGCCTTTCCAAGGCTGTTGTTTCTTAGGGAAAAGGGAATGAGAGGGTGACAGTGGGTAGCAAATGAGCAAGGCATGTTTTGAAAATGAAACAAGGAATCTGAATGTTTTGCACAGTTCATATTCACTCAAATCCAGAATCAATTTCCTCAGGCCAATTTTCAATGCAATAGCTTTGGGAAGTATTACTATAACTAAGTAGAAGGATTAGTGATCATCTTAGAGTAACCCTGGGAATTCCATAGGAACTTATCTCTCCAGTGGGCTCTAGGATTCTGGGGACACCAATAGGAGACTCACCCACCTGCATTTCCTGTGGAGCAGTGTACTGAATGTCTTAAACTCGGGGCTGAAGTGACTTCAGGGACATTAACAGGGGACCTGCTTCTTTGAGCAAAGGGAGAGCCCTGCTGCTTTAAGAAAGCCTGTTGCAATTGCTTATGAAAAGGTCAGGTTACTCAGTTGAATTGCTTCATTCTGACCAATAGAAAAAGCCCGGACGCCTGCTCGCTTTCAGTAGGCTGTTTCACTTCCTGAGGATGTTAAAGTCAGGAGGTTTTCAGTTTTCAGTAAGATCTCAGGGCGAAGGCAGGAGCAATCATCAGAAAGACAAGGTGCACCATAAAACAAGGACTATTTTAGGCTTAGACTGAGGACGTAAGGGAACTGTAGCTAGGACTCATCAAGTGACAAACCCACCTGGAAGACGTTCACTGGCCTGGAACAGTCCCAACTGGGAGAGACTTTCTCAGGTGACACTAATCTGCCTCACCTTACCAGGATCTGACTGGAAGCAGGATGAGCCCTGGACTTCAAACAAAGCTAGCAGGCAACCTCAGAGCTCATGGGTAAGTGACCGCTTTAGTACAGCTTACTCAAGCCCCTGCCACTTCTGCCCTTTCTGCCCTTCCCTTCCATCCTGGAATACAGCCTAGTGGCTCTGGGATCGTATGGGCTCATCAGTACAAATATTGTCTCTTGGGGAACTTGGTTAGTTTATTTTCCTATTAAGAATCTTGGCTCTTAGAGTCTTGATAGCCCATTCTGACAAAGTACGGGCTATGGAGGACTTTGGGCTCCTGGTGAGCGGTGTGGAGGGCAAATGCCTTTGTCTGCCTGCGGTGGAGGCGGGGCTTAAGAGTCCTGGGCGGGAGCTCAGGTGCCTGCCGCTGGGTCTGAGCCTGAACTAGTGAGGCAGAGGGCAAAGGATGAGAGTGGATCAGGCTCCTGCCTGTCTCCTGCCCCCCTGAGGCTTCGCTATTCTCTTGGAGACTTGGTCCCTGGGAAGTTGGGTAAATGTGATCACCAGGCAGACCGAAGTAAGTGCACTAGAGCCCAGAAAAGCTTACTAAGCTCTCCCAAACTAAAGGCAAGTCCCTCGGGGGAGCTCACAGCAGGCTCGGTGCCTCATTGTTCCCCCAAAAAGGAGGCTCCTGCTGCCGTCCTGTTCCAGTGTGTTTTCTTGCCAGTCTGCAGTGCAGGCATCTGAATGCCACGTTATTCCCTCCGAAAGAGCTAACAAGGCACTCTAAATACCAAGTCAAAAATCTCAGAGAACTTTCTCCAGTGGACATAACAATTTAAATTTGGGGCATGGAATCTATTTTGTAAACCAGACCTAAACCTGTAAGGAGGTTAATAAGTTTACATGCCAGAGTTTGTGGCTCACCTACCCTGTTAGTTTTTGAAGTATTCTTTCCCAGGTGCATGCCTAAAAGAAGTGAATTTTGAACCATTGAATATTTAACATAGTCACTAGTTTAAGATTGAGAAGGCCAGTGACCCAAACTAGTTCACAACTCCTTTAAATATGACTTTATTGTATTCCCCTTTGAGTTCCAGATTTCCCAGGGACATGTCCTTTGTCACTTTGGTGTGAGATGTGACTTCTGTCCCCTTTTCATATGGGGAGTGAACCAGAGGGACTTGTTTAGGACAGGACCTGATAAGAGGGTGCTGGACAGGAGGGGCTGGGGAGGAATGAGGAACTGAGACTGCTCAGCAGTTCACAGAACAGGAAATGAGTATGGCTTTTAGCTCGGCAGAACAGAAATGGGTTCCTTCTCAGTTCAGGCTGCTTTAGGTCCTGTTTTTGGTTTAGTATTTTAGAGGCAAGGTGAGGCAGACAGGGTGTTGATGTGTACCTCAAGCTTGCCTGCAGTTCACTGTGTATTCTCCGAGTGCCTCAAGCTCACAAAGGCCACATCAGACTCCCATGGCCAACACCATGCATGGCCCCTTGCAGCCTTTTGTGTGAAGATGATGATCTCTGGCAGGAAATTAGGGAAAATTGGCTTCAATCTGGGTGGCTGAGTTAGCCCTGTCCCCTCTTTCTATGATTTCATACCAACCTGCAATTGCGGCAGAAAAAGGACATCTGAATGTCATCCTCCTTTCTTTCAAAGACAGCTGACTAGACACCCTGAACCCCAGGTTTCTTTCGGAATTTCCACCAGAGTTAATGCTATAATTTGAGAAGAAAGAACTAACTGATTATAGACTCAGCCCCTCTCGCTTACCAACATTACTGTGTTAGGCACATGTAGTCACTCTCAGATTATTATGTGGATGCTGGGAATCCAAACTCAGGTCCCCACGCTTGCAAAACAAGCCCTTCCTCTGCAGCCACAGAGACCTAACGTGTAACTTCATGATGAGGGTATAACCAGCTAGTCAGTAAAGACAGACAAGCAGGTACCCTAGAAAGATTAGCAGAGCTAGTTACTTTTTTAACTGGCCAATTTTCAACCAAACTGACAAGGCTTATAAACAATAGAAAATCATGACTCATGAAAAAGCAGGAATAGGCAGGATCTCCTTCTGACAAAAGCAAGACCCTAGACAGTAGACAAAGTTGTTCAGACACTTGAGGTTATGTATAGTACAAAAAATGAAATCAGAACATTCCTACACATCACCCAAGAATACAAAATGAACTAAACACACAAATGGAAGACCTGGGGGGGGGACATAAAAAACAGAAAAAAACCATAAAAGAAGACACAGAAGAAAATTTCTATGTCAGTGGTTTCGGCAAAGGCCATTTGGATGCTGCCTTGATGGGCTTTACTTTCAACTGAACACAATCTAGAATTCTTGGGAAGAGAACATCAATTGATGGATTGCCTGCATTTGATTGTCCTGTGTGTGACATCATCTTGATTGTTAATTGATTTAGGAGGACCCAAAGCACTTAGGGGCAGCTCTATTCCCTAAGCAGGGAGACTTGAACAGCAGAAAAAAGCTAGCCAGCCACCAACATCCTCCATGGTTCTTGGTATATTTCTTTGGCTGTAAAGTGAGTTCTCTGGTCAGAGATAACGTTGTGTGGAATAGCAAGCAGGCTGCCTTCCAGTTTCTGCTTTGACATCCCTCGGTGGTGAATGGTGATCTGGAATTAAGCTTGTTCTGCCTCAAAGTTGCTTTTGATCAATATATTTGTATGCCACAGCAACAGAGAGGAAACTAATGCAGATGTTTCCTGAAGTAGACCTGTGAGTCCATCAAAGTGGATTGTTTCTGCATAGCAAAGGAAGCAAAGAGAAAACAGACAATCTACAAAGGGAGAAAAGGAGTGTAACACACAGTCTGACAAAGGGTTAACATCCAAGTAGATAATGCATTCAGTCAAAGGTAAACAAATAGCCTGATTGCAAAATGAAGAGAATGGATACTAATCATAAATAAATTGAAAGCTGGGTTAGAGGGATGGGTCAGTGGTCAGGAGCACTGGCTTTTCTCCCAGCAAATCAGATTTTAATATCCAGCACCCATATAGGGCTTACAACCACCTTTAAGTCCAGTTCAAAGAGATCTGATGCCCTCTTCTGGCCTTCAGGGGTACTGCTTGCACATGGTACACAGACATACATGCAGGCAAAACACCAGTACACATAAAATAAGTAAGTTAAAAAAAAATAGCGTAACTAAAGCCTATGTTATAAAAAAGACAAAAGCCACACAGATTCTTCTGAGGCTTTATTTAGAGGAGGCTGAAAACAAAATTAAGGACTGGAAAAGAGGTAAGTGACAATTAAAATTGGATTGAAGATTCAAAGGCCTTAACTATTGGTAACAACACATCTAAAAAAGCAGCTAGCATATGTGTTTGGCTAATGAGTGGAAAGTCTATGAAAAAGGTCCATTTCTCCCTCTACATAGTTTCTGGTCCTGTGGACATGCATAGTCAAAGATTGTGCTGTTGGCTTCACAGTACATAATTTGCTCTTTCCTGATTAGCTCTGATTCTAAAGGCTCTGTTTTACAGGAGAGAAATTCAGCTTGAAAATGCAAAGGCTACTGAGAAAATGACCATCACTGTTGATCTGAAAACGGACTGTGCTGGGCTGGTTCTAAATGTAGGCACAATCACACTTGGGGAAAAGAATAGAAAGAAAATGAACAACAGAAAACAAGAGAATAAAAACATCTCTCAGGCTGTATGTGCTCTCCTGAATTCTGGAGGTGGGATTATCAAGGGTAAAATTGAAAATGAAAATTATAGCCTCATCAGGGATGGACTGGGACCAGATTTGGAAGCCTCTCTTTGTAAATGTCTGCCATTTGTTGATTGGTACCTGGACTTTACTCAGCATGGAGACTACTTTTATATCTTTGTGAAATCATGGAGTGTGGATATGTTTGTACTGCCAATTGTCACCCTGAGAACCAATTTGTACACAAGAAGTATGTCATGTTCAGTCGAAATGAATGCGGCTGCTGCCCTTGAGTTTCTCCAAGACCTGGAGAAAACTGGAGGGAGATCCTGTGTCAGACCAGAGCTGCCTGCAAGGAGAGCCTGCCCTGGAGTAGATGAGAGTGACCTGGAGGATCTGGCTGCTGCAGTTTTTAACAAGACACAATTTCAACACCAGGAAGACTTCCCTTTGGCCAGATCCACCTATGTTGAAGTTACATTGCTTTCAGTAAAACAGCTTCAAAAATGCATTCAAGAGCTCATTTCTCGAACTGTTTCTGCATTTGCCAACACTGAAGGGGGTTATTTGTTCATTGGTTCAGATGGAAAGAAACAGCAGATCATTGGTTTTGAAGCCAAGGAGAGCGAACTTGAGCAGCTAAGGGAGGAAATAGAGAAGTGCATCCGACAGCTGCCTGTCACTCACTTCTGTGAGGGGAAGCAGCAGATAAAGTACAAATGCAGATTCATCCAAGTCCTCAGATCAGGGGCTGTGTGTTCCTATGTGTGTGCACTCAGAGTGGAGAGATTCTGCTGTGCTGTGTTCACCAAAGAGCCTGATTCCTGGCATGTGGAAGACAACTGTGTGAAGAGGTTTAGCACTGAGGAATGGGTCAAGGTCCTGATGGCTAGCAGGCCAGGCTCAGGAAGAGAAACTGGAAAATAGAACAATTTTAGCCCGGAAGTTGGAGGACTCTCTCCTTGGGATATGGGACCAGATCATTAGTTCTGACCTTACTCAATGATTGACAGAGGAGCCCTCAAGTCTCCACAGCTTCTGCCATCTCCCTGGGACACAGATTCCTCTCACCCTGGATATTACTCCAGCTGTCTCTACTCCTGCACAAAGAAAGCTCCAAGATCTCCCACCTGAGCTGCATTACAGGCAGGAGGCATTTCTGTCAGCAATGCTTGCCTCAGCTGTTTGCTGTTCCACTCCCCACCCTTCTCCATTGACTATTCTCCCTGAACCTTCCTCCCTTTCAGGCACATATTTAGACAATACACAGCCCTGGAGTTCAGGAGGAGAGAGTGTCCTGCTTGTGTGTCAGAGTTTGCAAAGGAAAAGCCTCTGATGAGGTCAGACCAGAGAAATGCATTTGACTGGGCAATTTGAAAAGAGAAACTGGGCATAATGCTCAAGATCTTCCTATGAAATGAGCCCACATCACTGAACAAATGTCCCTGTGAGCTCTCTGTCATATAATAAACTGAATGATAAAATCTGTCTCTGTGGCGGGAAGTCTGGTTATTTAGCCCTAATTTGAGTGAGGGAAGAGCCTAGTTAGTTCTCCATTCATGCCATAAATTTTACTGTTGCTATACTCATCGGCCATATTTACACAACTTTTAATAAGACTGATGATCTGTCATTTAGCTGCTTAGCTTTTCTGGTTTGGTTCACAAAGTGAAAGGATGGTGCTTGTTGGCCTTTGCTCACACACCACACACAGAGAGCTGGTAGAGGAAGGATCAGTACCTCCGTAAAGCACTGAATTAACACCCAAGAGATTCTTTGCAGGGGACCAGTCCCCTTCAGGACTAAACTGTTAAAGTGTAAACTCACTTCCTCACAACAAATTTAAGCAATATTGTCATGTCCTTACCACCCTGGTGCTATCATAGGTGTATGTCATGAATCAGATTCCAAATCCTATATTTGTACCTAGAATTGACCACCCCTGGAGTCAGTAACTTACCTTCAGCCCATCATTCATACCCTTCAAGAAGCCTTTCTCATACAGATCCTGTGGAACTTTTAAGATGCTTTACAAAAAAATCCATTACCTTCCAATCCACACGAAGTTCTACAATCTTCAAAATGTCTTGAGACCACCTATGAGAGCTTGTGTCAATTTTCTGCCCAGTCTCAAAAAGGATGTATAGACTATATTGGGCTGATATTTGACATGCAGTTGTGGTGGGAATGCTCTCTGTATGATGTAAATAAAGGTCTGGTTTGCCCTATGTAGAGCACCATAGAAGTGGGTGGAGAATCAGAGGGCAGGCAGGTATGAGAAGGGTGGAGTTAGTCAGTCACCATCTGACCCCTAACGGAGGAACATGTAGAGGTACAGGCTGAGTAACGGGCTGAGCCACATGGCAAGAAGATTAATGGAAATGGGTTGAATTAAAATAAAAGAGCTAGCTAGTAATGTGCTTAAGACATGGGCCAAACAGTATAAAATAATATAAGTGTCTGATTCATTTCTTTGGGGACAAAAGCTGCCACAGACCAGGTTCCAAACCTCCACCACAGAACCTCAGGGCCCAAATGGGCCCAAAACAATATTCTACAACATGTAGTGATCATGGTCTTAATTTTGCATGCCTCCTGCTGCTGCATCCTCAGTGCAGGAATTACAAACATGTCCCACATGTTTGGCTCTGAGATACCTTCTTCTTAAAGCTATTGTATTCACCAAAGATTGAAGGTAGATGGGTCGGGGGGGGGGGGGGAGATAAAAGAATACCATGAAATTTTCATCAGTCCTAGGAGATAATAGTATTCAGCTGTAGCATGGACTAGCATTTGGGGTTCTTAGACCAGAAAAATCATGGAGAGCGGGCAGAGATCTAGTTACAGAAATACAAAGATTCGGGATGGGGTGGAAGGAGAGGGAATGGCAAAAGAAAGGGAAGGAGAAGATAAAGCATGGCACATTTCTCACAGCAACACACAGGAAAATACCTTCAATGTTTTCAGGCCTACTCTGGGGCTAGGGGTCCGTGAAATAATTCAATTTTTATG